>BQNB010025760.1:15452-59291 GCA_026074375.1 Tanacetum coccineum
AAAAAAGAAATGGAACAAAAGGTTAACACATAAGAACAACCAAAGTACCGACACGCCAAAGGTTAAAGCAAAGTACGTAGTAATAAAATTACCCCTCCCATTGGGATCCTTAAGAATCGAAACATGGTCGAGATACTACCATGGCTGTCTTCCCATCTAGTGTCTCAGAGGACAACTAGAGCATTTGTTCATGCACTTCTCCGGTGGAGTGCGTGTAGTCTTATCATGAATATCCCCAAGTGGATATGTTGAAGTCCTGAATTTCTCAAGCTTTCATAAGACTCTTCATTGCAACCATGGAAGTAGACCTCTCTGCAGGAACACAGCTAGTCTATACATTCCCTGACATGATCCTAAGTGTCAATGACTTCCACAATCATGTAGAAGTTGCTATACAGATGAAAATTCGCGTTCCAGGAATTTTTATCTTGTATTAAAGCTCAAAAACTAAAACTTTAAAGTACAAGTTACTTAAAACACACCTTTATATTAAAAATACTGTGGAAGCTTGATAGTGGTGGTGGTAGTAGTAGTGGTGGTGGTGGTGGTTTTCACCAGTTCTAACCCTCCCTTCTCCAAACACAAAACCAATATCTTTCACGAAGCCTAACTCCGTAGAAATTTTAACACATTCAAAATACCTTCATGTTTTCACCGAAACTTTGAATACCAATCTAACTCTATACTATAGAGCAAACGTTTGACCAAAGTTTGACCCCTTTGCTACAGTAACATTTTTTTTGGGCTCCCACTTTGGCCCAATTTATTGGGCTGCGACTTTGGGCCTGCCCAAATTTTTTTTTATAAACTTTGTTGGCATAAAATAGGAGAAAAAATATATATATTACAAAAGTATCGAGTTATTACTCTTATATACAATTCACAAATGGTTAGTGGCACTGTAGCTGCTACAGTGCTTGCTACAATGCTACAGTACCGGCCCAAAATCTGGCCCAAAGTATAAATTTTTTTTACAAATCGGACCCTCAGCTTTTAACTGTTTACCACTTTTTTACATAAATTTTTAAAAAAAAATAAAAAAGGCCTCAAGTTTCTTTTATTCGCAACTTTTAATACATATCTAAAAGCCCAAAGAAAACTATTTACCAAACCGAAACTTGCACAACAACAATGCAAAAAACTTAGCTACCGCGGCAACGCGCGGGGTAATTACCCCCTCGTTTCATATCAAATTAAAACACATTCCTAAATTCAGTCTAAAGTTTTATTGCATCTCCATTCTCCATTTTCAATGTTCTTAATATATATTCTTGATTGATTATGTCCAGAGTTTTTTCTCATTCTTATTTCATTATTTTGTTTTTCTACAAATGAAGATGCAGGGCTCATGAATTTGAATGAAAAAAGTGTGAAAAACGCAGCCATTGTTTTCTTTTGACGGCAGGTAAATATATATTATGTATTTCATTTTGTTTTTAAGTTTGAATTCATCTAGATCTTGAATTTTACTTTGTTTAAGTTTTAGGTCTTAGCGGGTTCATAAAGAACGACGCAGAGACAAAATAAAGGTAAAACCTTGATTCTTATCATCTTTGTTTGTTTAATATGATTCTTATGACTTCGATTATAGGAGGCACACCAAGTGTTTCGATTATAGTGGAGGTAAATACCTTAATTAGTCATTCAATAAATCTCTTTTACAACATGAAAAGTTACCAGTGCTTGTGCTCTAAAACAAAATGTGTGATCCATACCCCTTCTATGGTGAATTTATGCCATTCAGTAAATCTCTTTTACAAAATGTAATTGCGACAGTTAAGAGCTTTGACTATTGTTATTTTGACATTCTTTTAGTGAAATATGGATCCACATTAATTTGCATAATCTTCAACTGCATTAAATAGCTCCAGCACCAAATGTATAGCTTTCTACATGAGGGCAAGAATCATTCTGATGTAGTCCTAATGAATGGTTACTGAAATAAAAATTACAACATACTTATAATGGTGGCAAATATTGTTTAGATGATGTTTTACTTTGGTGCTTCTCCGATTTACATTGATTCCGAGCGGGGACAAATTAGAGGGTAATCTATTTACTGATTTCTGCAGGTTCTTCATGATATGGATTTTTATGATCTGTTTGTTCAGGTCTTACAAAATTGATGGCTTGGATTAGAAAATTCAAAAGGTTAGTCTTGGTTCAATATATCTTTATCGGTTCAATAGACTAAAGAAGATTAAGTTTCTTTTGATTGACGTTTTAGTTTAATAAGTTGTTTTTACAATCTATAATTTCAACATTTTATTTTTAAGTGGTTCTTATTAAATTCATAATTGATTTGATCATTACTATTTGATTACTTTGGAAGTTCAATTAAAACACTTTTTATTTCTTGATTATGTATAATTTAAATTTAAATTACCCATGTTGGGCATGCTAAACCGTGACATGCTTAACAAAGCGAGTTGAGTTTTGTTCTTCTCTTTAATGTGCATAGATAATTCTAAATATTTTGGGTTAGGTAAATGAAGTGTTTTCATTGTTGTATTTATATCTTTAGTGTAATGTTAGAATGTACTTTGTACATGTAGTCATATCAATGTGGTTTTACAAATGTTGGTGGTTCAAAATTTATGTATTCTTTTTCTTATTAGCTAACACTGGGGTATATCCATAGAGCCATGCTTGATGCCAATGCATCTAATAGACATAGATTGATAAATTAAGGTATATAGGTGTTGTTGGTTGGCAATGTAAGTTTTGAAACTAACACATCTTGACATATTAAGGTATATCTTGACATCTGCTGTTGGTTAAGCATACATGGATAAATTCGGTTGACCATTGTTGTTTTTGCTTACGGTCTTATAAATTCGGTTTTTGTTAGTTACTTGAAAATTGAAACAACAGCAGTATATTCATAAATCCGATTCATGATAAACAAAGTAAACAAGAATCAATTTAGAGCAGTTGACCTGAGGTATATCTTTTCACTATTAAGCGATCATTTATGTCTCTGAATTTTGGTTGGAGAATGAACTTTATTTGTGTTAGACTTTGTACAGTATATACATGGATTTTTATTTTTATTTATATTTCATTACATCCCGGGAGTGTCATCAAGAATGTAACAAGAGATAGTAATATACAAATATCTAAGTCGTTGGATGATATGCATCTTTTTATGATACACGTATGAAACTGTTACTAATTTACTCTTTGAAGTCTTAACCTTTGATATCCTATTACTTATTTACCAGGTTGTGAAGCATGAAGAGAAATGAATAAAGATAGTTCTGACTATGCACCCTCATCGAATGGGTTAGTTTCTTACACTAATTTTATTAATAAATGGGCGAGTTTGTGACATAATAATACTAACAAATTTACTAATGAACAGGTCGGTTCATTGCACATAAATACTCAAAAAGTCTTAGCTCCTTATACGAGAATGTTAACATTAGTTTCAAATGATGTTATTGCAGAAAATCCTTTACAACTCACCTATTGCAGCTGATGTGTTCATGGGCTGTGGTGTGTAATGTTTGGTACCTTGGGCCCCAAAAGATAAAGCATGGAGAAACAGCCATTCAGTTTGCAGAGAGGTTTGATATCTTACATTTGTTATACAAAAAAAATATGTGATATATGTTACCAAACTCATGTTTCTATTTGATTTCATTTCTTATTAAGTTTGTTTTACCTAATGCAATTTTATACTAACCACAGTAGCACACTTTGACCCGTTGAATCCAGCCTTTTACGTTTCTGAAAAATTAGCATGGTTCATTAAATAACAAAAGATTAGAAGAAGTCAATTAGAAATTATCATCACCAAAAAGGCAAAACATGTTAATCTGCGAATCAAGACAGTGAAATCAGATACGAAATTGTAGATCAAGAGTGAAACCTAAAATCTATTCAATAACCTGTAGAAACATGGGTTTGGTAACAGATATCACACATTAGTTGGTTAACTGGTCAAAGTATACGAATTTTGTGGATTGGTATAAGTTGGGTTGGACCGTTATTATCTTAAAAAATGGTTGTTTTTTTTCCAAAGTTTTGTTAGATAAATGTGTATACATAACTACGATATTGTATTACAAGAATTAAAGAGACATATTAGGAGGTTTTACGATATCAAAATTTTTAATGAGGTGTATTACAAAAATATTTGAGTTCATGTTAATATTTTCCTATACTCATCAGTTTTACATGATAAGGGAGTTTGGTTGAATTATATGAGACATATGCTACATTCAAACAATATATCTTTGATAAGTTATTGTAATGGGTCCTTAGGTTGGATAAGTTACAAGCTCTTAAGCTATCAGTTAAGAAGTTTACCATGTTTGTTCGTGTAGGTTTAAGAAAGTTGTTTGCTATTTGTTGAATACGAAAGCAGATGTGGCAAAGATAAATTGGAGAAGCAAAAATTAGTTCAAATATTAATACACTTCTTGATACTCTTTTTGTTGCTCCAAAACGTCTAAATTTAATGTAATTTTTTTTAGGGCCAAATCTTAACTCCAAAACGTGTTGTTTTTAGTCCATTAATAGTTGGATTATATTCTCTTCCAAAAGGTGAAATGGGTCAACACGTAAATATTTGTTTAAACTATGTTTTAGTGGCATCCAACATTTTATTTATCGCATCAATTATATAACGTTCGATATGTTTTAATACTGAGCACTCCCAAACACTCTTATTTTATTGTCAAGTCACTGTGTTATTTAGTATCGACTGTTGAGTACGTTAAATGGTTGTTTGTCAAGATTAAATGGTTACTTTGACAGGTTCTTACAAAGGCAAAAAAAAATGGGACATTTGGTGACTTTGATTTCAGTCATGTTTATAAAGCAAGAAAAAAAAAGGTTAAGGGGAAATTCGATCATGTCTATATAGCAAGAAAAATCACATATGACACCCGTTCTTTAAACAATGTATCTTACCTTACTAATGCTAAGTGGTTTTTTGAGATTGCACATTCGAACTACTTATGAATGAACTATTTTGAGATTGCTTAGTGAAACTGTATCTTGCATGTTTGGGAAGGCTTGTGTTATACGTACCCCCCGGAATACCATTTGTACCCCCCTTGTTTTTCCGGGTTTTTTTCATCTTTTTTTTTTTTTTTTAAATTTTTATAATTTTGCTTATATTATAAAACTGTGAAACTGAAAGCGCGGAATAAAAATTATAAAGTTTAACGAGTCAAAAGTATGAAACTGTCAAAAAATACGGAACATAACCTGATATAAAACTGCGTTGTACTGTAAAATGAGGGGTACAAAAGGAATATTTTGTACCTTTTTGGTACTATTCGGTGGGCCAGGGGGTACCAATAGTAGCACCCGTTTGGGAATGCTTAAAAACTGCTACTCCGTATTAAAGTGGTTGTTTGTCATTACTGTAACATATAAAGAGGATCTTTAACACTGTGTTCTCGAGATTAAATTAGAGAAGAAAAGAAAAGAAAGTAAGGGGAACAAAAATATATTTGTGTTCTTGAGTTTTATTTTAATAAGAAAAGGAAGGAAAATGAAGGGAAATTTGAAGGTTTTTTGTTCTAAATCTTTCCTCCCATATTTGGGCGGATTGGGAAGAAAAGTGTTTAAATTGACAAATTTACCCTCATTTCTTCCACCACAGATAGTCTTCAACCACTGTGTAATCTTCATTTTTTCAAAATAAGAAACTAATAAAAGTCCTGCTGCAAAATGACGCATCATTTTTTTTCCAGCGATTATTAAGGCTAGTGATTTCTTGGGCTTTCTTGGGTTTGCACATGGGCCAATTATATTCACGACATGGACCAACATATTTTTTATGCGAATTTTTACTTGTTAGTTTGATTAAAGAATATTTTAAATAAAAATGTATATTAACCACAAATGGCTTATTAAAAAAAATTAGATTAGTAGCAGATATTGTTTAAAGGGCATAAAAGTACATTTTTATGTTTCTTTTCTTTCTTTCTTTCCTATTAATTTCAAACTCGAGAACACAAGGTGCATAGTAAATTTTCTTTCACTATCTTTTCATTTCCTTTCTTTTTCTTTCTTTTCACTCCTTTAATAACTCGAGAACATAGCGTAAAGACTCATTATTGAAACTGCTTTCAAGAGGCCATTCATAAGCAAGTTGAAACTAAACTTTAGCAAGAATACTTCCTCCCATACCTCCAAATCAAGTTACTAATCGTCTTATCGAGAGTCGTACATCACCGCTTCATTCCCGCTTCTTGTATACCTTGTTTCAATCCGAATTCCCCACAGACTTCTGCTCCAGCATTCTTTTAGTATTTGCCGCCCCCACCCCCCCACCCCCCCCCCCCCCCCCCCACCCCCCCCCCCCCCCCCCCAGGACATGCAACTGATTTATTGCCCATCGGACAAGCTTTAACATACGAGTTTAAAAGACTGAAAAACATTTTCGTTGATATAACAGGGGGTGGGGGAATTGAGAGTTCGACATTCACTGGGTCTGCCGTCCCACGAACGTTACCACAGGTCTATTATAAGTTCGACCATACTTCGCCACATCGGCAAATAAATGAAAACCACCAATCCATGCCGTTCTTAGATTGGAAACTAACTGATTGATATCATTAACGTTTATAAAACGTACAAAACCAAATCGATGACCCGATTTGGATCTCTTTGCAACTATGTAAACATCGATCACCAACCCCATAGTTCACAAAATCCAAGGATCTTGGACCGACGCATTCCATGGGATAGTAGAAACAATGATTGATGAAAAACAGACTTAATGTTCCTCACGAAAATTAGGATGAGATTTGTTGGGAATACCTTTGTTACGTTGCTCTTGACGACGATTATTATCGAGATGATCGTTCCTTTTGCTTTCTGAATAATTATTAGATCGATGACCTGTGCCAATTGTCAAGTCACTGTGTTATTTAGTATCGACTGTTGGGTACGTTAAATGGTTGTTTGTCAAGATTAAATGGTTACTTTGACAGCTTCTTACAAAGGCAAAAAAAGTGGGACATTTGGTGACTTTGATTTTCAGTCATGTTTATAAAGCAAGAAAAAAAAGGTTAAGGGGAAATTCGATCATGTCTATATAGCAAGAAAAATCACATATGACACCCGTTCTTTAAACAATGTATCTTACCTTACTAATGCTAAGAGGTTTTTTGAGATTGCACATTCGAACTACTTATGAATGAACTATTTTGAGATTGCTTAGTGAAACTGTATCTTGCATGTTTGGGAAGACTTGTGTTATACGTACCCCCCTTGGAACACCATTTGTACCCCCCTGTTTTTCTCTGTTTTTTTCGTCTTTTTAATTTTTTAAAATTTTTTATACTTTTGCTTATATTATAAAACTGTGAAACTGAAAGCGCGGAATAAAAATTATAAAGTTTAACGAGTCAAAAGTATGAAACTGTCAAAAAATACGGAACATAACCTGATATAAAACTGCGTTGTACTGTAAAATGAGGAGGGGTACAAAAGGAATCTTTTCTACCTTTTTGGTACTATTCGGTGGGCCAGAGAGGTACCAATAATAGCACCCGTTTGGGAATGCTTAAAAACTGCTACTCCGTATTAAAGTGGTTGTTTGTCATTACTGTAACATATAAAGAGGATCTTTAAAGACTCATTATTGAAACTGCTTTCAAGAGGCCCTTCATAAGCAAGTTGAAACTGCTTTCATGGGGCCCTTCATAAGCAAGTTTGATGAAAAATCCTAATTAGGGCTGAGCAAAGCTAACCGAAAACCGAACCGAACTAACAAACCGAGCCTAACCGACCATTTTCGGTTCGGTTTTCGGTTTTGTATATTTGTAAATTTCGGTTTTGGTTTTGTCGGTTTGGTTCGGTTTCGGTTTGGTTCCGGTTAAAACCAAGAAAAATATGCCTAAACTATCTATTCGGTTCGGTTTTTGTCGGTTCGGTTCGGTTTTGGTCTTTCTCGGTAAACTTCGGTTCGGTTTCGGTTTCGGTTTATGTTTTTCCTTAAACTCGATTTTCGGTTCGGTTTTGAGCCAATGCACACCCCCTAATCCTAATAACTCCTTTATTTCAAAATATGTGATTCCAAAAAGTTACTTTATAAGTATCATTTTAGGTAATATGTCCCAAAACAACCTAAAAAGTTAATAATAGAAAGAACCACACTTTTTATAATTTTTGAATTATAGGTCAAAGAGGTTAATCGAGACACATACTAGAATAGTTACATGATGCAGACTACCTTGATGTCATTTTGCAAAGACTATACTATGATCGAGTCACAAAACTATTCACGAGATTAAAAAGTACATACCAATACGATTTTATTCCTTTTGTAGGATGCACAAAATTTATTTTATGTGTATGTACCATGAATATGTTTGTTTCATACTTCTATTGAGTATCTAATACTTACATTATTACACCACTCCGATCTAACAATCGATGATTCATATGTTAAATGTTTTTACGCAATATATTATCTATCGCTTTCATGGTTTTTCATTTAATCCCGTAATTTACGATTTCATGGGTTTTCACACATTATATTATAACTATATAACAAAAAGCAAAAATCTTTGTGAGTATGTTTACTATTCACTTTGAGAAATTAATTTAATAATTGAATGAATAGTACTTTTTAATATAATAATTCAGTTCACTTACAATTTTGTGTGCGTGATTCTCTGTATGTGCTCTCCTTCTCTCTAAAGAAAAAAAGGGCGCTTGTCCCTCAAATACTCTCTCATTCATCCCATAAGTCAGTCTACCACCCACAAATTCCAGAATCCAGTCATCTTCTCCATCCCATCAAACCCACCAAACTAACTAAACTAAACAGAAATTGCAAATTCATTGCAAAACAAAGCAAAAACTTTTGTAAGTATTCTAACTCTAATCATTATTTACTCTTAATGACATACAACTTTTTATGCACTATACAAATTACCACACATTATAAATTGTTAGTTAAAACCTATCGACAAACTCCTAACTTTTAGCTTTATAACACATGACATCTAATAAAGATGTTTGAACTTATACTCTTTACGACATTAAAAAATTTACAAATCCATAACTATTAGTTACACCCTATTAGTAAGGTAGGCATGTTGGAACCAAAAGATAACAATATGACAAAACTACAATAAAAAATTCTCATCATACCTCAAACAAAAAAACACAAATGATCACCAAGTTGCCTAAGAAGCATTATAAAAACGGACTTCAAACAACATAAGCATCATTTTTTGTCTCCGGAACATGAATCTTAATTTTTACTGCTACAAAAAAACATACTAATTTTATGGCTTCCTTATATCTTAGAACTACAAAATATTATCTCTATACAATCTTTATTAACTTTTCCTAATTGTATGGTTTCTTTATCCCTTATATAAACATATTTCTTTACATATTAAATTAAAACTGTTATATCACGGTTTTCTATTTAACCCGTGCATTTCACGCATCCCAACATATCCCAAGTAAAATCTTGATCATTTAATTAATTGATGTTGTATTTCATCTCTTTTGCAGAGATTGTTTCCACTGTTATTACATTTTTGGGACAAGATTCCACAATGTTTGGATCTACCACTGTTATTAGATCATTGTGTATATTCTTCTAAACAGAATGTATTAGCATTATATGCGTACATGGAATGCTAATGAGCAACAGTCCTTAGTAGATTATGCAATTTGCGAGGAGCACCTATCTTTTTAGCTTGATGACTCTTTGATTACCACATATTTTAGTTGATCAACGTATGTATTTCCGAACTTGTAAACCTGTGATTGTTTCACGCCTCTTGCCCCCCTACTCCGCCCCCCCCCCCCCCCCATCCCCCGCCCCCCCCCTTCCTTCCCCCGCCCCCTCCCCCCTCCCCCCCCCGCCTTCCCCCCCACCCCTTCCCCCCCCCCCCCTTCTCCTCCGCCCCCCTCTTTGTCACTCTAATTTAAAATTAATAAGAAAACATGTTCATTAAGTGATTGTTTATATCATCGTTAAATCTTTTTGTTGAGTAGAAAATTTCATAAGCAAACGGGTTAAACGAGTCAAGATCCACCCAAACTATATATACAATGGATCAATTTACCTAAATTTATTTAGGATTTCTTTAAAGAACTATAACTATCATAATCAGATTTCATGCCCAAGTTAACTTTAAAGCATATTTTGGAAAAATGTGTTACGCTCAACCCAAAACTTTTCAACCCATTCTAAAGGTACCTTTACTTTATGGCGCCCATTATGACACTGATACTACAATTTAAGAGCATATCATTGGCATATGTGGTTTATTCATATGTTGTACGTAGCTCAATATATTATTAGTATATTTTTTGAAATAGTTACCCAACGAAGAAAAAAGCAACAAACCTATTTTTGTGTTTATTTATCATGATTATTATCGTTTCATACATTATTCAGTATATAATACTTGCATTATAATACCACCCCGACCTAACATTATTTACTCAAATATTCTCAACAACCGATTATTAATCTGTCAAATTTCTTTACATAATCTCATGAATTCATGGGATTACGGTTTTCGACTTAATCCCATGAATTCACGGGTCAATAAACTATATATTTCATATTTTATAACCTTAAATTATTTCATATTTTCTTTTCTTTTAGACTTTCAAAACATATATATCATATTTTATAAGTGTTAAAATAGAAAGTAATTTTTGTTATCAAACTTTTATTAAATGTCATAAAATGTTATGTGTGTTGTGTTGTTACACATTTTTTTATGTTGTTAGTTAGATTATTTTACTCTTTTCAAAGTGATATATTCTCAAATTTATATAGCATAAAAAATTAAATGTATTTTATAGTGTTTCAATAATTTATTTGTATCGTAATTTGGCATTAATATTTTCTATTCAAACATCTAACACTTAACTTATTTATGTAATACCACAAATCGATTTCTTATATAAACACTAACAACAATTTCTTAAGGCCCCGTGAATTTCACGGGTCAATAAACTAGTTAGACCCTACAAAACAGTTTCAGTAAGAAACCAATGTATATAAAATTTAAATAAGTAATATATCTTCATAGAGCTAACCTTGTGCTGAGAGACATGAGGGCCAAACCATGACCATTTTGTATGTCCAAATCATCGCCTAATAAATCAAGAAACCACCTCCAGTTGTATTTATTCTCAACTGTCACTATAGCCCATGCAACTGGAAATATATGGTTGTTTCCATCTCTCCCAACTGCCGTCAAAATTTCACCATTGTTTGGTTTTTTTAGGAAACAACCATCTAATGCAATGATTTTCCTACACCCTAACTTCCAACCCTCTTTTAATCCATGAAAACAAACATAAAATCTTTCAAAATAAGTCTTATCATCCCTGTCACACCCACCTTTACAGTAGAACCCACATTTGATTCAAGCAATGCCATTGCATAAGACCTAACCATACCATAATGGTCCTCAATAGCAGACTCTCTTTCATTTATTGCCCATGTCTTTGCACTCCTACACTGGTTAGGACTGATAATACACGAGTATTTTTTCATGACCATGTCAGCTATTTCATGTAACTTTATCTTTGGGTTGAGCCTAATTTTATCTCCATAGTGTTTCCCAATCCATTTGTAATTGACTAGTCTACCATAGTAAAAGTTCCTAACACAAGTATGCACATCCATCATAGATATTACCTGAAATGAAGTCTCTTCCTTCATTGTTTTGCCATAACATCTCCATGGGCAATCTGTTTTACCAGATGTCTCACTCGGAAACTTTTTGTATGATCTTTGTTTACCTTTGCTAGGATCCTTCAACTTTTCTTTTCTTTGACCACATCTTGCAATGATTTGATCCTTTGAACTTCTGTAAAACCACAAGGAAAAACCATTTGCCAATGCATAATATGTGAGACATTCTTTGAACTTCTCACCATTTGGAAACTTATCTCCAATCTGTAGTACATAAAGTTTAAGTTAAGTGTTAGCGTAATGTATTTATTAATCTACAACAAAAATGAATGAATAAATGATTTATACATGTGGTTTCCTCATATTCCAATGTGTTCCCTCATCATAAACTGGATACTTGTCCCCTGATTTCTCAACAACGGTAAAAGGGTCTTTCTTTCCACACTCCGAACCTCTTAATTTCTTCATCAAAGCCTCCATATAAGCTTCATGCTCTAGCACAGTTGCATTGACACTTATGTCAACAACTCTTTTGGGTTGTGAAATGCTTTCTGGCCCGGTCTCTATATTTTCATAGTCACTAGTATCTCTGGTAGTTTTATTTTGCAGGTTCCAAAAGCTCAACATCTCCATCACTAAGATAATCAAAAGACCTATCAGACTCTTCACTTTCACTTTCAGAAGACACATTCATTTGAATATCATAATGATTATGAGCAGCACGGTTAGTATCACTATCACTGTCACTATCATACTCAAATGATGGATTCTCATTCTCTGTAATGACTATACTATTACCCCTTGATAAAGCCTTCCTTTTCTTTGTTACAAGATTGTCATCTTCAAGCATTATACCTTTACCCTTATCATTAGGTCTTTCCATTAGACTTGTAAGAATGAACAAAAATAATTCCTAATTTAACAAAATTAAAATAACACTTCAAGAAAACATAAACAATTAGTATTTGTGGGCAAATAGGGTAAATGACATTAAAGAACACATAAACATACCTTTTTGCTTTGCCAATTTTGGAAGACGACACTCAATTTGTTGTCTTTTATGACTTTTAAAATTAGGGTTTAATTTCAGGGGTATAATGTTGTGTGAAAGTGATGTTACTGGAAGTGGGGTTTTGTTGGGAGAAGATATGTACTCCCTCCGTCCCATATTAAGTGTCCATTTTTGACTTTTTAAAGTTTTTTTTCTTCAACTTTGACCTTAATTATTTCTTCTTATGTTATATGATACTCAATGCAAAATATATGAATGGATAGAGTTTCGAATGTATTTTTCATTGGTATAATTTTCAATAAGCATTATATAACATAAAGAAAAATATTCACGGTCAAAGTTTATGAAAAAAAAATTCAAAAAGTCAAAAATGGACACTTAATATGGGACGGAGGGAGTATTTGTTTTATTACATTATGCAATATATCAGCTACATAAATTAGGTTGGGTGTACAGAATTTAGTTTGGGGGGTTTTGTGGGGAGAAGTAGGGGTGAGCAACGGTCCAAAACCGGACCGGACCCGGCTAGGACCGGACCGGACCGAGACCGAAATGGTCTAAAAAGCCGGACCGTGGACCGGACCGAAATGGTACAGTTCGGTCCGGTCCTATAAGGCTTAATCTCGGGTTTTTGGTCGGACCGGACCGGACCGAAGACCGAATTGGTCCAAAACCCCGGACCGCGGTCCGGTCGGTCCGGTTCGGTCCACCGGTCTATTTGCTCAGCCCTAGGGAGAAGTGTAGTAGTGTGGGGGTGAAGGACGTGGATGTAATTTGGGGAAAAGAAAATATTAAAAAATTGAAGAAAACCGGTCACGGGATGTGAAGGTAAGTTTATACATTGACAAAAATGGCAAGTTTAGTACATTGATCCGGGAAGAAAAAAAGTTTGCTACACATAACTGAAATTGTGACAAGTAAGATATATTTTAAAGCTATTATCCTTATTCTAAATGTTAGGATATGTACATATATCAAATAATATATGTTCGGAAAATTACGTGAGCCTATGGGAGCACACGCATTTACACAGATGATATGTTTATTAATGCAATTAATATATTTATTGTATATTAATTATATTAATATGTTTCACAAAATAATTAAACGGTCTTTAATTATAACGTTAGACGTTATATCTAATTAATAGATATTAACAATTGAGGGACTTGTTAGTATAAAAACCTAACCCGTGAGGTTTTGGTTGTGACCGGTCGCTTGATTTAATTACTTGTAAAAACTCAGAAAAACCAAACAGATGCCCTAATTTTTCAGGCTATATAAAAAAAATTTTAGGGCATCTATTTAGTTTTTTAGGGCATCTGTTTGGTTTTTTTGGGTTTTTACAGAGAGTAAATCGATGCCATATTTGCCTGAAAAAACAATTTTTAGCCTGAAAAAATTAGGGCATCTGTTTGGTTTTTTTAGGGCATTTGTTTGGTTTTTCTGGGTTTTCTGGGTTTTCCACCGAAATTAGGTTTTCTCATGATCTCATCCCTTATTGTATATTGATTATATTAATATGTTTCACGAAATAAGTAAACGGTCTTTAATTATAACGTTAGACGTTATATCTAATTAATAGATATTAACAAGTAAGGGACTTGTTAGTAAGAAGACCAAACCCGTGGGGTGTTGGTTGTGATCGGTCGAATAAGAAAAAAAGGAGGGTTCCGAGTGTCGTTTTTTGCAAACTAAAGAAGGTGTTGTATTATAACTTGGATACCAAGTTATTAGACTATATAATGATCTCTAAGAGATCATTATATGGAACGACCTACATTTATCCCTAAAAGTTCCTACGCATGATTGCATGGGACACGCACCTCTTATCCCTAAATCTTGTTTCTATCGTATGATAATATCAATTTGCATACACATGCATATTCATGATATGTATACATAATCACATGTATGGAAACAATGATTCCCTTTTTACCATTTACATACGATGGGCAGTTTTATTCCTCTTGTGGGATTCGATCATGTGATGATTAGATTCAAAACAAGAACATTGTGTTGAGTTGTTTTATTCGTGAAGGAAGGACTAGCATCCTAGCGTATCTCAGTGACGTGTAGTGTGTGCATACCATAGAGGTTATCTACATTGGTAACTTATTTAGTTTTCGCGTGGTATTAGCTTTATACACACGCGTATAGTCAAGACTGTGTTCGTCAGATTGCTAAAAGGTACACACCCCTTGAACTCTTTGTTGATTATTTATTCTATACGTATTTATATGTTTTTCGTTGCGTACTCGTGATTTGTATTGATCAATAGTTGTAAAAACCCAACAGTGGCATCACGAGCCATCGTATAGATCAGTAATTACAAAGAAGTAAAATTGGACAAATTAGGGTTCTTGATTAATTTATTAAAGCCCTTTGAGCGTTTTTAGTTATAAAGACTAGATCTTGATAATAAAATTAATTAGACGAAACCCTAGGTTGTATGTAATTTTATGGTATCAAATTCGATTGTTATGTTAATTGAGTTAATTGATCGTTTTGATAGATTATTAATTGTTAATGGGTATCCGTGACAAACACATGCAAGTTTATCATGGATAGATATATGATATTCGTGTTCTTGATTAAGTGTTAATTGATTGTTCATGCAAAATCGATGATTAGAAAATTATAGACATTAAAAGTTGAGTTTTTTCTTAGTTTTTGGACTGTTTGACACACTGTTACTAAAAAATTCGTAAAATATTCATCGTAAGTCAAAAAAATTTAAAAAATTTATAATAGATCCATGACTCAGTAAGCTACAACTTTGTAGTTTACTGCAAAAGCTAGGGAAGACCCTAGCTATGTCCTGTCGGGGCCTGAAGTCGACTGAAATTTTCTATCAGCTTTATGTACTATGTGGTATATATTTGTATATGGCTTACGCAATCGATTATATCAATGTATGTGGCCCGATTCATTGTAAAAAGGGGCCTTATATGAATATATACATAGTTTAATTATTAGATAATTAGAATCATCAATAATATTTGCATGACTTTATTTTTAAGTGATTAAATAAATGTTATGTGTATTAGTTATTGTTTATATTGTTTTGTTTTAAGTATTGACTTGTGAGAAAACAAAAGAGTTTTTTTTTAAATAAAATATAAACATGACTAATAATTATGAAATAAGATTTATTATAGACTATTAATTGCGAAGTCTTATGAGTTACTTGGGTGTGGTTATCTATAATGTTAGGGCTCATACCTTAACTTCCCACGACGAGACTTGCAATTTAATAAGTTTATAATGTGTTTTAAATCAAAGATTGAATTTTATCAATGACGACATTTGCAAAAGTATTATTTATTTGCAAGGCATATCACCAAGGGTTTGAGGTTTATACTCTATAAATCCCTGATATCTTGCAATTATTTAGGAAGCACGAATAGTCTAGTGTTTGAATGATTTTTAATCTTTTCTCGCGATAAAATAAGAAATCTTTAGATTTGAAAACACGTTGAATCGTCAATTTTTAAAGGTAACACTATTTATACATGAGATGTATAGAAAATAAGTGATACCATAATAAATAACTTAATTGAGTAAAGTTTTTATTAAAATTTATGATACGAAGATGTATGCATGCTTCTTCGTACATATTTGACACGTCAAATATAATACCCTTTTAAATAAGTTGTTGCCATCCAACTTTGTAAGAACACTTGCATTTGCCTTTTACATTGCGTGAGACGTAGTTAGATTGCAAACCCAAGGTGATTATACACTCTTCGTGAGATGTTGGTGTCACATAATCACAGTTCTTGATTGGACGACTTAATCGAGGTAAGCGGGTGAGACCTTATGCTCGAGGCATAGATGGGATGAAACATGCTTACTAGTATATTAATGTAATAAAGTAAGTCCCATAATGTTCTAGGAATTGCACCGGTGGCAATTATTGATCGTCAATTACCTTTTGAATACACCATTGCTAGCAGATCAACTGATGTGATGGTGGTATGTCAAGTTGGATCCTAGGCCTTAGAAAATTAATTGTTTATTTATTTAAACATGGGTAGTTAATTTTCTTCAAGGAGTATTATCGAAAATACTAATTCTTGAACTTTACTATGTTTTGTAAATGGCACTACCTGTCTAAAACATAAACCATTCGACTTTCAGGTCGATGTTTGAAAGAGAAAATATTTCTGGTTCAAATTACAATGATTGGTTTCGTTCACCTAAGATGGTCTTGAGAGAAACTGTTTGTCATTGAACAACCTATTTCCCCCGCTTCACCTACCGATTCCAAGTACTTGCGCAGTGAAATGCGGTTTATAATGCTCATAATGAGGTTACTTGTCTTATGCTTGGAAGTATGACTCCTGAGCATCAAAGACAATTTGAAAATTCATCACCTTATGAAATGCATCAGGAGCTTAAATCCAGGTTTGAGAAACAAGCTAGAGTAGAGCAGTTTGACCTGATCCAAACTTTTCATGCTTACAAACAGGAGGAGCAAACTAGAGGATGGTAAACCAGTTGGTGCATATGTCCTTAAGATGAAAGACTATGTGGAGCAACTGGAACGTCTTGGTTATGTGCTCCCACAGGATCTTAGTGTTGGCTTGATCTTGAATGGCCTCACTAGTGATTTTGCTGGTTTTGTAAGAAACTACAATAAACATAACATGGGGAAGACGATTAGTGAACTACATGCTCTGCTTATTGAGTATGAGAAGGGTTTACTTTAAAAAGGCTGCTACACCACAAGTTATGGCGATTCAAGGTGGTAGAATCCAGAAGGCCAATAAGAAATCACAAAAAGCTAAAGGCAAAGGTAAAGGTAAAGAGAAAGGCAATGGAAAAGATAAAAGTTATATCTCTAACCCCAAAAACCCTAAACCTTCTACTAAACAGCACCCGACAAAGAATGACGCCTACCACCACTGTAAAGAGGTGGGTCATTGTAAGATGAATTGTCTTGCTTACCTTGATGAGTTGATTAAGAAGAAGAAGCAAGTTGGCACTGCTAGTTCTTTAGATTTTCTCGTAATAGAATTATTTTCTTTTCATACTAAATCTTGGGTGTATGAACAGTTTGAAACCTATTCACGTTATGAACTGCTTTAGGAGCTTAAATCCATGTTTGAGAAACAAGCTGGAGCGGAGTGGTTTGACCTAATCCAAACTTTCCATGCTTGCAAACAAGAAGAGGGAAAACCAGTTGGCCCATATGTCATTAAGATGAAGAATTATGTGGAACTAGAACGTCTTGGTTATGTGCTCCCATAATATCTTAGTGTTGGTTTAATCTTGAATGGCTTCACTAGTGACTTTGCTGGTTTTGTAAGAAACTACAATAAGCATAACATGAGGAAGACGATTGATGAACTACATGCTCTGCTTATTGAGTATGAGAAGGGTTTACTAAAAAAAGGTTGCTACACCACAAGTAATGGAGATTCAAGGTGGTAGAATCCAGAAATCCAATAAGAAATCGCTTAATGCTAAAGGGAAGGGAAAACAGAAAGACAAGGGAAAGGATAAAAGTTATATCCCTAAGCCTGCACCCGACAAAGGATGACACCTACTTTTAGTATTTCATACTTCCAAACAAAGATTTAACATTATCTAATCACATCTCAAATCTACCCGAAGAGTTTTTGGTATATTTTTCATTGTCGGCTTGAAATCATGTTGTACAACCAAAGCACAGAAAAAAATTAGTAATCATCCTCAAATTCATATACTACGTAATATATAAAATATTTAATGAATCTATTATCTTCATATATTTCGATAATACTCTATAACATAACTTATAAAACAGAAAAAATATATATATATAGTTTAAAAAAACATAATGTCTAAGCCTCGTGCGTGCACGAGCATTAAAACTAGTTAATATACATCCTGTATTTAATTGGTTATCAAAGATCAACTCAACGACAAGTGGATCATTGTGTCTCCGGATTCTAAAAATATAAACAAGTTGATCGAAAACAAAACGACATTGTATGCTTATTCAACTTTATGTTCTTTTTTAGTTATTTGACTATTTATTTGATTACACATATCTTTCATTTTCATTTGTACAAACTTTTTTATTTCTAAACCGCGTATATTCATGTGTTTCTGTCTAACCGCTAACTGTGTAATATACAAGTCATTCTCTATTTCTGCGACCTCTCTTTTATATACCCGTGAATCACTACAAGAAAAAAAAGCTTTAATGACGAATGAAAAATCGTCACTATTAGAGGAAAAATCGTCACTAAAACAGTTTAATGACGAACATCGACGTCGTCACTTGTCGTCACAATAGCTCCGTCACAAATTTATTAATGACGAAATGAAATTTGACACTAAATTAGTGACGAACTAAATTCGTCACTTAAGGGTGTGTGACAACCCATTTCTTTACTTAATTTCATCACTAAAGTGGCTAAAATCGTCACTATTTGATGAAATTTGTGACGAAAGAAAGGCGTCATTATTTGGGTGAACCTAACGGGAAACTAACGGGACCATAACGTCCATGAGTGACGAAATACTTCGTCACTAAAAATGACGACTCATCTATTGTGCTGTAGATTAAGAGCTATTAGTGATTTCTCATGCCAAACGACGTTTTATGACTATGAGATATGGCAAATGGATGTCAAAACTGCCTTCTTAAATGGTTATCTTAATGAAGACATTTATATGGTGCAACCTAAAGGTTTTGTTGATCCTAATCATCCCAGGAAAGTATGCAAGCTTCAAAGATCCATTTATGGTCTTAAGCAAACATCAAGAAGTTGGAATAAAAGATTTGATGAGGAAATCAAAAAGTTTGGATTTTCTTGTTGGCATTTAATAAAAAGAAAATAACGTTTCGTCGTTTCCTACTCATTGGGTTGTTTCTTTTTAATCTCTTATAATAAGTTTAGTTAGAAATATTTGTATTTTGGTCAGTGGCCTCGTTGTTTTAATCACAACAATATTAGACATTTGTAGATATAACATGTTGTCCATTGTTCTTATGTAGATATATGATCTTTATATGCCTATTTTTTATAGCCATAAGTCTCATTCATGCATGCTATCATATGAGTGTAATATACGAATTTATATTTTGTAAACGGCTTAAGCGATGAGTATATTGTTCAACTAATATGTAACGTCTTTAAACGTTTAATCAATGAGTTTTTCTTAGTATATGATCATCGACGTCGTGAAGTACATGATAGTAGCAATTTACAAGATGATAATGTTGTCGATGAAGATATTCAACCATATAGAATTACGAGATTCAATTGCGGCACAATGTCCTTGAATGTTTTAGATTATGACATTTTATTTTCACGTTGCTAGACTATGTTAAATTTATGACTCAAATTTTTCTTAAATGTACGGATGTGTTTATATTTTGTAATATTGAAATTGTACAACATTCAGACGTAAAAAAAACAAACAGTCTTGTTAGATTCAGATTCAGACATTTACGCCTCAGATTCAGATTCAGATGTGCGGTTCAGATTCATATTCAGAGCCTCTTAATAAATAAACAACACCTATGTCTCACTATCATACTTATTATTGTTTGTTGGGTTTTGCTAAACAATGCTCACTGAGCAAAGTTTAAGGTGTAGTTAATAAACACAAAACTTTTTAATTAACAAAAAAATGCATTAAATACATATTAAATGAACTTGTAAATTATTATATTTACACATGATTTTCACTTGAATTAATTAAAACATTTTTTATAAATAAATTAAATCATGCTCAGTGGGCAGAGTTTAGCAAAACACTTATTTTTTGAACAACTTTTGTCAATTTTCTTGATAAAACAAGAACTTTCCTTACACGTATAAGCAGTGGCGGATCCAGGAATTCTAAATATGTGTGGCATAATTTTTTTTTATCTAAAGTTATAATTAATTATAAACAATAAAAAGTACGATGATTACAAAACTTATATAGAAGTTAACAAAGTTACCTCGATCACCTTAAATCAATTTACCTTTTCGATCTTTCATGGATTGAAAGCGCTTCATCACATCATCATTTTTGACATTCATAAATATTTCTTTCTCAATGCTACAAACTAGAGCATGGTTCAAAAATGTATCACCCATTCAATTACGTAGATCCGACTTTATTAACTTCATTGTGGAAAAACATCTTCCACTGTTGCAACAACTACGGCAAAACCAAAGCAATCATAGATACTTATATATATCAGTGAAAAGTTTTATGTTTATCTAATCTCACCATCTCCTTAGTCTGTAATAGTATTCAGCTTTCAAAAATTTTCATTTTGAACCACATCCACACGATATAGGTCAAGTTCCCGCATAAGATGAAATCTATCAGAATCTGTAAAATCATCTGGAGGCGTCAAACATAGAAAATGAGGCACGCGGACTCAAAGCCGACATGTTACTAAGTAAGCATGTGTTTATCTCATTAAAACGATCACCAAACTCCTGGATTTGCATATCCAAAACCGTGTTAAATATGTCAATCTTAAAATAACGTCGATTCGTCCCAACAAGTCGATTTCTTTTAGCCGCACATGCTTCGTCCATCTTCAACACTTTAATATCATACTTCGTACAAAAGATGTTCACTTTCTTCACAATATTATCAAACCCATTTGCTCTAAGTGTAATCAATGATTCTTTTGTTCCATTAATCGCTGAAACCGCTTCCAATATATTTTGATCTTTTATTTGAAAAGCCTTCGACAATAAATTTGTAGCCCTTAATATGTGCTCCATTAGGTGCAGATAAAATACAAACTCGTACTTTCTAAAATATGATAAAATGCCTTGTGCCTGGACTCGGTTTCGAGCATCATGAGCTTCTATTTCAACAAACTTTAGTACTTTAATAACTTCAGGAAACAAATTAAACAAACTTACAATTTTTTTGTAATGAGAACCCCAACGTGTATCTCCGGGTCTTATAAGGGTTATTTCTTGGTTTAACCCTCGTCCAGTTTCAATTACACCCTCACTTATTTCTGCTTCTACTCTTACTTTGTAATTATCTCGAATCATATCTTTTCTTTTACAAGAAGACGAAACCACATTTATCACACCGATTAGCTTATCAAAGAATTTGACAAGACCTTCGTGGTGTTTTGCAACCGCTACAATTACTAGTTGTAGCTGGTGAGCGAAACAATGTACATAATATGCTGAGCTATTATCTTTCAAGATCAAAGCTTTCAAACCATTGAACTCGCCACGCATATTACTTGCCCCATCATAGCCTTGACCTCTTACCTGTTAAAAGATTCAATACATTATATAAGAGAAATTATATAAACAATATAACTAAAGAAACAATCAAGGTAAACATGTAGACTAACCTGCTTCAAACTCAGTTTATGTTGTGAAAATAAAGTATCAATTGAAGCTTTAAGAGTTTTTGAAGACGTGTCATCAACATGAACAACACCAGCAAATCTCTCTTTAACAATTCCAAGTCTATCAACATATCGCAAAACGAGTGCCATTTGTTCCTTTTTTGACACGTCACTCGACTCATCAACTAACAAAGAAAACACGTCATCTCCGATTTCTGTAATAATGACATCAAGAACCTCTTCTGAAAAACATTCACATATTTGTTTTTGAATATCTGGTGATTTTAGTTGACAATTCAAAGGAGTGCGTCCGACAACCTTAAGAGTTTTCGCGTTTTGACTTGCGAGTAAATCATATAACTCTAAAAAAAGTCCTCTTTTCAAAGAATCTTTCTTCTCATCATGACCACGAAATGGTAACGAAGCTTTAAGTAAGAATCTGCAGGTCTCAACCGAAAGATTCAAACGAATTCCATAATCTTTTGCCTCACCTTCACTTTGCTTTTTAAAGGCAACGTGAATAGATTGTTTTTGATTTAACAGAATTTCGCACTTTTGAAGTGCTTTGTTGTGATAACTATTTACTTCTCCCACATGGTTGTTGAGGCCATACTTTTTACTCCAGCTATTAAAACCATCCGTCACAAATCAGCATTTCCACCTTGTTTTCCATAGAGTCTCTAAACAAATACAACCAAACAATAGGCCTTGTCCGCCCTTTACACTATAACTCCAACCACGGAAATCATCAAACCATCTTTGTAAAACAACAAAACTTCTTACGTTATTCCTATTTTTTTTTTTGGAAATTTATGACCCGTGGTTGACAACGCCATTACTCGATACTTCACACTGTATTTCATCTCTTATAGTTTAAAGCTCATAACTAAAAATGCTTGTCCAATCAGACGGATTCCATGGGAGATACCAAACCATACCATCAGACGATGAAGGATTCGGTGTAGGTTTTGGAATCGGTTTGGGCATAGTTTCTGGAATACGTTTTGGTAAAGTTTCTTCTCCATCACCATCACTTATCGACGGGAACTTTCTTTTATAATATCTTTCCATAGAAATTAAATCCTATTAAGATCATGAATAACCAATGACTAATTGCACAATAGACTAACTACAAGCACTAAACATGTGAACCACTAACAAGTAATAAAAAATATCAAACATAAACTAACCACAACACATTGATTTATGTTAATTATGTAATAATATAAACCCTAGGAATCTTCAATTCAAAACCCTAAAGAAAACACAAAGATTAAAAAATTAAAATCATGTTCTTACCAAACAAGCTCGAGTAAATAGTTCACAAAAAGATCATCAAATTTTATCAAGTTCAGTCAATTGCCAACAATTCTCAGAGTCAGACCTCCGTTCCTATGCCCTGCTTTTGCTCTGTTCTTTTTCCCCAAATAACAATAAAGGAAACGTTTCATTACCTAAAGAAAAAATAACTAATGAAAACTAATGGGTTTGTTTGGGCTTCACTTGGGCTATATTGATGTAAGCCTATATAACTAAAGAAATTATAATAATCAAATGGGCTATATGGAATTACAGTATTAAACTGAGTTTATAAATAAAAGTCAAAGCTAAAGATGTGTAGCACACTACTTTTGACCTGCATAATATTAGTCAAAACAGAATTTTGTGTCATATATATATATTTCGGCTGGCCTACCCATATGTGGCACGTGCCACAGGTAGCCAAGCCTTGGCTCCGCCGCTGCGTATAAGACCTAGGCTATCTCCGGATATCTAACAAATGTCTATGATAAAAGTTGAACATAAAGGCCTTATATGTAAAAATTACTTATTCTTTTGGATTAAAATGATATATGTCACACCCCTTAAATTACCCGTTTATAATTCCGACCCACTCCGGTCATCTACTTTAAATTTTATTCGTTACGTTTAAATCTGACAGTTTACCGGGGACTAAACTGAGTAAAAACTGAGAAACGTCATCGGACGCATTCCGGCATCGGTTAAAAATTTATTTAGGCATTTTACGTGTTATATTAGCTTTCTTGAGTGTTTCGTGATTTTTAAACCCTCCCGATATTAATTTTAGGGTTTTGTCTCTTAAATTGCGTTTTTCGCGTTTTTGACCAAACGGAACCTCGGAAACTCAAAATCTTTTCGTATAAACTCAAGTTATCGATAAATATTATACCCTAAGGCCTAAAAATATTCTTTTCACCTCTTTTCCCTAGCCAAATGTGGCCCGCCTAAACCACAACAACATGTAAACTTGACTCTAAATTAAAGATTTGGGCATCTTATTTTGAAAGCCTCAACCCATGTTGGCATGTAAACTGGGAAAATGAGACACATGAGATGACACTCTCGATTAAAAAAGAAAAAAGATTAATACATCACTAGTATGGATCCTCATGTGAATACTTACACAATTCTTACACATTGACTAGTAACTTTGAACCATATCCATCTTGAGTGAACCTTTACCCTAGAAATTTGACCATTTGGTTCTTGCGGCTCATTCTTGGCCAACCCCCCCAACACATACCTTTGGTGTGTGTGGGTCACTCACTAGTCCAAAACACACCAAAACCCTAGCCATGGTCCTATAAATACCATGTTATACCACACTTAGGGTTCTCACTTCATTTCTTCAAGCCACTAACAAAATTTTCTTTCCTTTTTTCCTTTGTCTTGCTCACGGCACACCACCAACCCACAAACACATCCATAACTTTTGATTTCTAGCAAGATCCAAGTATTCTAAGTTTATTTCTAAGGTTATCTAAGGTAGATCCAAGTGTTGGTTGGTTGTTTTTCAAAGATTTCAAGAATTATAAAATTAGGGTTTTGCAAGATTGTTTAGGGTTTTTGAAGATTTATAATTCTTGGGCATAGATCTAGTGTTTTTGCTACATATTCTTCTTGATTTGTAAGTTTTACATGATCCTTGCTTGGTTTCATCCATTATTTCTATAGATCCATGTTTAATATTAAAGATCCATGTGTTTGTGTTAACTTTTACAAAAGA
The DNA here is from genome assembly GCA_026074375.1 of Tanacetum coccineum. Taxonomy (NCBI): domain Eukaryota; kingdom Viridiplantae; phylum Streptophyta; class Magnoliopsida; order Asterales; family Asteraceae; genus Tanacetum; species Tanacetum coccineum. The sequence continues at coordinate 40,468 of BQNB010025760.1, forward strand.
AATGAAACAACACTTTGCCATCTTTTATAAAATGGAAATAAACATTGTTACCACTTTATGTTTATGTCTTATATTATGTTCTTGGTGAGATTGAGAGTTGATGAGAGTTGCAACAATAGAGATTAGGGTGGATTAAGGTTTAGTTTTGTTGGTTGGTTATTGGTAAATAAAGATTAGGGCTAGATTAGGCACTAATATGCGAGTTGGGTTGATTTTTGGTCGTATTTCGGTAAAACAACCTTGCTGTCCCGAATTAGTTTTGTGGTTTTGAGCGACTTAAAAATGTTTTCATTAGGCGTAAAAGTAGTTTTTGAAGAGCTTATTTCGAATAGATAATTTTTCATATATCACACTTTAAAATCGGACTTAAAACGGCCAAGTTATGGCCAAATGAAACTCGAAACATTTTTCGGCAAAATAGATGAATAGTGGGCTGTTTGGAATAGTAAAATGGGTTTCCGGGCACTTTCGGACGATTTTGGATATTTTAAATGCAAGCGAAACATATAGGAATGTTAAGTAATTAGTTAGAACAACTAGAAATGTCATGAAAGGTTATTTGAGATGCCGACCTTAATAAAAAGTAGGATTATTAAAAATGGTACGAATTGGACATTTAGGCGATTTAAACATAAGGATTAGGCGGTTTAGGATTGTTTAAGCGATTTGTAAAATATGGAAACTTAAGAAAATAGGGGACGCTATTAACATTTTGAAACTAAAAACTTTCCTAAAAAGGAAAGGTTTCTATAAATAGTAACTTTTTGCAAGTGTCGAGATTTATCAAAGATGTTATAAATCTATCTAAGTCTTTTATTACTAAAACGCAAACACACTCGGATGCTTTAAATAATAAACATGGATGCTTTACTTGTTTACTTTACCGAATGCTAAGTCATACCCATATTTACTCTAGGTCGCGGCTAGACCTCCCTATACCATCATCGTTGTTGTGGTTATCGCTTATCCTTGTTAAGGTGAGTTCATAGCCCCACGTTTTTACCGATTTACAAATGCTTTATACTTTGGGGTGAGAAACATTGTTTGCTTTTAAATTGGACACAAGTTCTTTACGCGAGTTTTACATGTTTATGTGTTGCCTAAGTTTGCTTACAAACCTACTACTGCCCGAATTATCATGAACTGTTAATTTCTCGACCGGAGGACCGGTTGAGGAAGCGCGAGTGAGTAAATAGATCTATTGGGACTAATTATCCCTATCCGCTTTGGTTCCACTTAACGAAGAACAAACGGATATATGTCATGTCGATTGTGCGTTATGGTGGTCTTTGGTTTGGGACACCGGTTAAGGGCAGGAATACTATGCGACAGGATGTAACATGCCCTGTTGATTATTAGCTTCAGTGTCATGAGCTTAGCGCAACAGTAAATACTTTTTATGTGATGTTGTATCTGTTATAGTAGTCGCATACGTTTTGAAATCTTGTGGTCCACTCTTGTATTAACTTAAACCTATGAATTCACCAACATTATGTTGACGTTTTAAACATGTTTTCTCAGGTGCTTAGCTTGGATTGATTCTTGATGCTATGTGGAGTCTATGTGCTATGTGACTTCGCCAATTTCAAGACTTATCTATTATTTACTCGTTGTCATTATCAAAACTTTGTTATGCTTCCGCTACATTTAACTCTCTTATGACCGTTTGTAAAACTTAATTAATATTTTCTTATGCAACGAGTACAACTTTTTCAAACGTCCATGATTAGTGGTCGTTCTTTATTGCTTTGTGATCGGATTGTTATGACGTCACGCCCTCGGACACGTATTCCGTCCAGGCCCCGTTTGGGGGTGTGACATGCATGTCCACACCATCTCTGCTTTATATTTTTATGTATGTATCACAAGCAATATCTGTGTTCTGCATTTGGAAATAGAGTTTTAATAGGTGGAACGATACCATGCATGAACCAATTCATTAATGAATTAAGAATTCATTTAATTTAGTAGTAAAGAAGTCTACAAGTAAGGCATAATACTAAGCTTGTGTCTATCACTGATGAATGTGAAATTTGAATTGGGATGCATATCTATGTCATCACCTAAACACTATAAGAACCAGCACCATGAACTCTTACTTTCAGCTTTAACCAAGGCATAGGCCAATGGGTAAATTCCATTATTTGAATCAAGTTCAACATCTGATAATACTTGGTCTGGAAATGGCCCCTTTATGAAAGCACCATCTAAGCCTAACAGATCTCTTCTACATGTTTTAAAAGCTAATTTCAATGCTCCTAAACAAAAGTATATTCTCTAAAACACCTTAGTAGGCAAAGAAGGATCAGTATTCCTTTCAACTGCAATCTTGACAGTGGTATTAGGGTTTGTAGATTGTAACTCAACAACATAGTCTCTAATCATAGAATACTACAAAACTTGATCTCTTCTAATCTCTCTTTCATCTTTAGCTTTAGCTCTGAAAGCTTTGCTTATAGATATCTGAACCTCCAAGTCACGTTGGAGCTAGTCTTGAAGTGCCTTAACTGGGATATCTGGATTAACCTTGACTTGATCAAATATCTTCTCTGATAAGAATTTGTAAGTGCAATGTTTAATTTCCCTGGATTCAAGGCATTTGTGGGTATCTTTGTGCGTCCTCACCACCAAATTTTTGTGTGTTTGTATTTTTCCATATACAAGACCCAAGGGCAGAGATCCCCTTATCATGTGCATTTAATACAGAAGAAGATGCTTGACTGTTATCATTGGTACCTGTATTCTTTTTTTTACACCTAGTAGTTGGGCCACTTGATCCATTAGGCCAAGCTTCTATTCCACGATTTGGGCCAGTTGGTCTAGTACCTTGTGACATTGTAAATACAGACACTTTTCCATCACATCTTGCTTTTATCCTGACATAGTCATTTTTATACAGCTTTGAATTCCTTTTGCTTTTAATGAAATGCATGTAAACTCTGTCCTTAGCCTCTTTTAGAGTTGTAAATTTTTTGCTAGTGTAAATGAGTACTTACATTGACCACTAGCATTTATAATACCTTCTATATCTCTGCTCAATTCGGGTAACCTTCTCCTCTTGTAATCATTTGTTTTATCATCATTGGTCACTGTCAAAACCATCCAGATTGATGACATCCGCATCCTCTCCTTCTAAAACATCATTTGGCACTAGATTAGTGACACCAATGTTGTCAAAAAGGAAGATCCATTCTAATACCAAACAAATAGATATCAACATCAGGCTCTACAATTTCATTCTCTTCATCTACCAAAAAATTTTCTTCATCATCATCATCATCATCCGTACCTGCTGATGAGATGTCATTTTATACATTTTTTCGGGTCATTTAACCCCTTAAATCGTGCATTTATGCCCAAAATATGTACTTAATCGTTCCTTTTCATGTATTTAGCATTTGGAAGGCATTTGGAGGAAATACACGTAACTTGGGCTCATTTGGAGAAGAAACAAACAAGACTACAGACCTACACCAACATCTCTCAAGATTATGTTCTCAGCGGCTAGAGACGGCGTCACAAGATACACGTAACGCCGTCATAATTTATCCCACGACGGTGTCACAAGAAATCACGACGGCGTCAGCTCGCACTACCCAGCCCAAGATCTAGAATATTCTACTTTACGACGGCGTCAAGATTAAAATGCGACGCCGTCGCAGCGATTTTCCTATATATACAAACCCAAAATTAGGGTTTTAAGTGTGTAACTTTAGAGTAAAAAAGGGAGAGGAACCCTACTTTGTTTGGCAGCTTATTAGGACGATTTTAGGGCTTCAAAACGCTATTGTACCTCCTTTAATTCATGCTTTAATCAAGTAAGATTATCTTAATCATTCAAAATGTCTTGTTGTTTGATTATTTATTGTTCTTGCTTTATCTTTAACATGTTTGACTAAGCTCCTTATTATGTTCATTTATGATTGTATGAAACCTATAATGTAGATCTTAGTGGTGTTGCTTCTTGTGATGAATATGCATGTTAGGCTTTATAAAACAAGCTTTTGTCTGTATCGCTATTGATATCTCTAGGGAAGTATGATTGTGTAGAAAGGATACCATTGGGTAATAGTCTTTATACTACCTTGCCTCATATATGGTTGATTCACTTTTAATATATTTCAAATGTATTTAATGTAGTCTTAGGGGCCTTGTAATAGTCTTCATACTACCTTAATTGTGCGTTGCCCTTACGGAATATTAAATAGACGGCAGGTTCGTGTAATCTGTTCATGACTTAGGAAATAATTACATAGATTATCACAAGTGTAACAAAGCAACAACACTAGGAGAAGCAATCTAGGGAGTAATACATGATTAAATAAATACGATATTTTTATTATATTGTTATCACCATTAGCGTAGTTTATCATTTAGTTTAATAGCTAAAACCAACCAAACCTCTCAAACCATAGATTTATCTGATTTAATATAAACATAAAAACATAAAAATAATCTTCTCTCAACCCCTGTTAGACCGTGATCAGGTCTTCCCAACCTATTCCCCTAAAGAACGAAAACAACCTCCGAGTCTTGCCTATACTACTACTACAACGGTTAGGTACTCTGCTAGGGAGTTGTAAAACTTCTTGTAGAAGTCTCTTACAACAACCGCATCAAGTTTTTGGCGTTGCTGCGTGGGGAATAGTTAGATTTTGATCATAGTTTAGCTTAGTTCTACTTGCTTTGATCCTTTTAAGTGAGACTTTAATTTCCGCATATTAGCTTTCTTATAGTCTATCTTTTCTTTGTGCTAATTGTTTCGTAATTTATTCTCGTCAACCACCATGGGAGACGAGAATCCTATGTGTACTCTTGGAGACTACTCTAAACCTAGCCACGAGGGCTACAGGAATACCATTGAGCTCCCCAGAGGGAACAACGTGGTACCTCTTCGATCCGACACCATCTGGTTGGTGCAAAACGGATGCTCATTCTACGGACTTCGGTCCGAGGATCCAAACCAACACCTCAAGGATTTCTTAAAACTAGTGGACTCACTTGACCTTGACGGTGAAAATAGGGTAAGAACGCACCTGCGTTTATTTCAATTTTCCCTTCGCGATCAAGCTAGCAATTGGCTTGAACGTCTTCTAGCAAAATCCATCACCACATGGGAGGATCTTACTACTTGTTTTCTTGCTCAATTCTTTCCACCAGGAAGGACCACAAAACTCTGTAATGATATCCTGATGTTCTAACAACATCATGGAGAATCTCTATCTGAAGCATGGACTCATTTCAAGGACTTACTACAAAAAGTCCCTTATTATGGCATCGACCTTTGGCTCCAAGTATAAATTTTTTATGACCATGTCAATCTTATCACAAGACGAACCATTGACCAATCGGCCGGTGGTAAGTTTTGTAATAGAAACGCCAAAGAATCATGAGCATTATTAGAGGACCTCGCCATCTATGACAACGAAAGTTGGAATGACCCAAGGGATTTCGCTAAACCGGTCAAGGCAATCGCTTTGCCTCAAGATGTCCCGAGTACATCCGACCGCCGCCTAATCGAGCTCGAAAATCAAGTACAATGCTTGATGGAAGATCATCTTGCTCTGACACAACCTACTCAAGTAAACAAAATCACTACCTCATGTGAGATCTGCAGTGGTCCCCACGACACTCAGTATTGCATGGAAGATCCTGAACAAGCCTTTGTTGAATACGCATCCTCGCGTACCGATGAAGCGGGAGGTAAGTGGTATACTTTCAAGCCTGAGTAAAACAATCTTGGTGACACCTATAATCCATCATGGAGAATTCACCCGAACCTTAGGTGGAGACAACCCTAAAATTCTCAAAATAAATTTTCAAACCCACCTAACCGGTTCTAACCCAACGGTTCAATCCCAAACCATTCCTTCAACAACCATCCTCAAAGCTTTAACAATCAATAAAATCTTGAAGGATTGGTATCCAATATCATGGTATATCAAGATGATAGATTGTCCAAGTTTGAAGCCGATTTCAAACAACAGCAAAGTGAGATGACCAACAAAATCGATGCAGTGTTGAAGGCCATCACTAATCGAATAGCTAGAGCTCTACCTAGCAATACGGTCAAGAACCTAAAACTGAGTGCTTCCCCAGTTTTGTCTGCTCGTTCTTACCCAACAATTGATCCCCAATGCTCATCTCCCCCTCCACTTCAATCAATGCTATCAAAGCACATTCCAAGAAGGCAAACGTTTCCGAGGCAAGCCTGGTACAAACCGAGATGGGGATCGAACTGCAACAACCAAAAGAACCTGAACCAACTCTTGAAGATGAATTCCAGGATTTGCATCTTAACCTAAAGGTTCTCGAAGTCCTAGCTCACGCTCCAATCTATAACGCTATATTGGATAAATACGTAGATGGAAGACCACAGACTATTCACTACCTTGTAGATTAGGGGACTCAAAACATTTTGACACCTTGGCCAATCTAGGATCATGCGTAAACATAATCCTACTGTACCTCTTCAAAAAGCTCAACATCAGACTATTAGAAGAGACCGACCATATTTTTGGATTAGCTGACGGGACCAAATCCTACCCCATTGGAATTGTTAAAGACGTTGAAGTCTACATAGGAAAACTAAAACTATTAAATGATTTCTACGTGATTGATATGAAGAAGGACCCCCAAATCCTTCTGCTAGCAGGAAGAGGATTCCTAGCTACAGCCAATGAAGTTATAGACTGTAAGATGGCCAAAATAGCAGTATGAGAAGGAATCATTAGGTTAGTATTCAGAGTAAAAGGAGTCGAATTAGGTGAGGAGGAAGCACCTTATTGGACCACACTTGGGAAAAGGGAGTCATATAAACCATGACCTCGCTCGAACGGAGTAGGCGCACGAACCCCTTACTATGCCAGGAAGGACTTCTTAGACTGCCATTTACTCGGAGAATGGGATATTGCTAGAGATGTCGAGCTCAATCCTTTTAAGGACACCTTAGTGTTTAGGAGGATGATAGAATTTTTAGGAGCCATACCCATTAACCTTAAGAGCAATATGTGGGAATCAGAGGACCTAATTAAAAACCTAATTAACTGGGACAAACCACACAAAAACAGAGATGGAGCATGGCACGCCAAGATTAAACTCATCGATCCAGATGAAGAGGAGTTTACCAAAACCCTACAATCAATCCCCACCACTAGGAAGCTCTCCGAAAGGGAAAGTCCAAGGGAAATCATCGACTTGGACCACTTCTACGACACTTGACGTGTGACTTCGAGTCTAGCTACAAGACTCGTAAATAAATAAAAGCTCATTTTGGGAGGCAACCCAATATTTACTTTTCTCACATATTAGGAGTGTCGTGTGTTTTAACTCTTTATTGTTTGTTTTATTATGTTTGAATTAGTTTGTAATCATGCTTTGTTTATTTGTAACTTCTTCTTATTTGCAATCAAAGGTATTTTGTAATGAAATAAGTGTAGGGGAATTATTCGGTTTCTAGAACCAAATTCAAACATTTGAAATAAATTGTTTAGATTAATTCGTGTCAGTTTCGAGTCATTTGATTGAATTGTTAATTCTCAGGTTTTTATGCAGCATTTTGTATAGGAAAATAACATATAAGAATGAGTGCAGGAAACTTCTCATCAAAAATGAAAAATGAGTTTTCACAGAGTGTGGATATGGCATCATGATTTACATGTGACGCCGTCACCACGACACCTGTGACGGGGTCAGGATATTCCTGACGGCGTCAAACGACCAGTTACAAGAAAACTCGAAAATTTTAAGTATTCTTGAAAATAAAAGTTGTAAATCACTTAAGAAAGTTGTAAATCTTTTATAAACCTGCAAAACCATAAGTTTAACAATTATCTCATCCTATCTTTACTGCTTTATAGAGTCAACCCTAATTTCAGACTGTATATTATTATATCGCACATTTTATGCTTGGTGTAGTTGTCTTTGTCTTTGTCTTTGATTACAGATTATATTTGATGAGAAAAAGCTTGGAAGTTCTTAGGAAGTTTCATTGGATGATTTTTGAAGGACGATTTAACCAGTTATCGCATGTTCCTTCTCCATTATTGAGCAAACCAAAGGAGTACTGGTTTCTTTTACTTGTTTTCTTTTCCCTTTATTCGTTCTTATGGGTACTTCTATAGAACATTAGAGATAGTGTTCAACTTAAGTGTAGGGGAAAAAATAAGCCTTAAAAAATATTCCTTCACCTGCCATTTGCTTTGTCCTTAAAATGATGGGTAATATATCGAACATAGCATAAAAAGGTAATTTTGAAATGAATTTACAATTTTTTATGACACATACTGATGAAAACCGAGTATTAATAGCGTCTCATGGATAGGAATTTATATGACTAGCACAAAAACCCTCAGAATTCCACCTTAAAAATGTGAGGTTCGCCTTTAGATCTATAGGAATTCGGGTATCTATTATTGATACCCAAGATAGTTTATACCTTTAGCTTTCTCGAGTTAAGGAGTGAGCAATCATGTGTATCTATTCCGTCGTTATGGATGTGTATATGTGGTTTTGTCGCCTTTTCTGGAGCATTGAGATCGGTTTAAATTATATGAGTGTACCGATAGTATATTAAATTCCAGAACTTGTTTTTGTGATGCATCCCGAGACCGCATAGTGAGTATTAGGATTTGCTTGATAAGAGGCATTAGGATTAACCCATGTTTTAAACATGTAATTGTTATGATGGTTACACCGATCATATAACTATCCCACACCCTTGCTATGCACTCATTTTTAGTGCAGGATACCCCTAGTACAACCCTCTGAGCCTATCCTTTTTCACGATTCTTGTAATTTTCTGGTTAAGTCGGACTATTAATGAAGAGCATTGTCACCCTTAAACCAATCGTTACACCCAAATCACCTTAGCCTACCTTGTATGTACTCACCTTTAGTACATTATTGTGTTTAACCCAAGTTAATTATTTGAGTACACGGTTGCTAAGTCCTTATCCTTGTAAATACTGTTTGAGACGATTGGGATTCATGGTAGTATTTATTTCGCGAAAGAATGGGGAAGAAAAGTTAAATCAATACCCCCATATGCTTGTTAGATGATCTCCATGTTATTTTGATCCACCTCAAATCGGGTCATAGAATAGTTTATTTGTAAAGTATGTAAAAGCTCAAGTGTAGGGGTACGTGTTATAAACCTCATGTTATGATGTATTATGTTAGTCATTCAAAAAAAGAGAAAAATAGAAAAAAAGAGATTGATGTAGAGTTGTGTAAAGTTTGTATATCTTTGTCCGAGTCTTGGCTTAGCAACCAAACCAGCATGTATTCGTGTAAATAATTAGCTAACCCTTCCATCTTAAATTCACCCAAAGCCACCCAAATGTATCCCATCTATTTCTGTTTCCATTATATGTTATCTTACACCTACACCCACAACTTTTTAAAAGACCTCTTGGATAGTAATGAATAATGCTTGCGCCTAGTGGTGGAGGTTTGATCTTTTACCAAGCCTGTGGTAATTTTTATGCTATGACAGGTAATGAGTGTTGATTTTTCGTTTCCCTATTATGTTATAATTTATTATACACCCGAGAGAAAGAGAGAATCTCAAACACTTATGTGAGGTGCTAGTATATACTTTCCGTGCTTTTAATTACGAGGTCTAGAAGGTTGTGTTGTAAAATACTTTTAAAGAGTAGGTTAAATGACCCTCATATTGCTATTGTCTAGGTAGAAAAGTCCATTTGCTTGAAGACAAGCAAATCCTAAGTGTAGGGGTATTTGATGTGGTGTCATTTTATACACTTTTTCGGGGTCATTTAACCCCTTAAATCGTGCATTTATGCCCAAAATAGGTACTTAATCATTCTTTTTCAGGTATGTAGCTTTTGAAAGGCATTTGGAGGAAATACACGTGACTTGGACTCATTTGGAAGAGAAACAGATAAGACTACGGACCTAAACCAACATCTCTCAAGATTATGTTATCATCGGCTGGAGATGGCATCACAAGATACACGTGACGTCGTCATAATTTATCCTACGACGGTGTCACAAGAAATCACGATGACGTCACCTCACACGGCCCATCCCAAGATCTAGAATATTCTACTTCACGATGGCGTCACGATCAAAACGTGACGCCGTCACAGCGATTTTCCTATATATACAAACCCGAAATTAGGGTTTTAAGTGTGTAACTTTAGAGTTAAAAAGGGAGATGAACCCTAGTTTGTTTGACAGCTTATTAGGACGATTTTAGGGCTATAAAATCCTATTATACCTCCTTCAATTCATGTTTTAATCAAGTAAGATTATCTTAATCATTCAATATGCATTGTTGTTTGATTATTTATTGTTCTTGCTTTATCTTTAATGTAACAATCTGTTATTTCAGGTCATTTCCTGACTCAGTTATTACCATTATTTATTTTTATATTTTTACGCGTTCGCTTTTAATTTTTATCGTAAACTTATATCGCGTAAACTAGAAATCGTCATTCAACGTAAACGGACATCAAACAAGTTAAAGTTTACGTCAAGCAAGTGTTACATAATTATTACGAGTATAATTTATAACTTTTTATATTTTATTTTTTATTGGTTACGTAAAGCGTTTACGTTTCGCAATAAATTACGTTTAGGCATACCCGAAAGCACCAATAACTACCCATACTCAAACAAATACCCACTTTTATACCCAATACATAAAAATTACATCACTTATCACTTAAATAAGCTATGTGGCCGGATATGTGTTAATAAAAACATAAGACACAAATTTAAATCTTACTTTCTAATTCACACATGCTTATTCTTACATTAAAGTCTCATCCCTCCTCCTAAGGAGGAGGAGAGCACTTGTACCTTATGTACCATTACCACCTCCTAAACACATGGGTTTGCTAGTGGTTTACTTGATACCTCTTAGTATATAACCATGTACTAGTGCAAGACTTATTCACTTTTCATTTTGCAAGTAAAATTCAAAAACAAAACTCTCTATAGTCTAACCAAAACCCATGGCTGATCTAGGGCATTTAGGGTGTTCATACATTTGATTTTTCAAGTATACAAGACTCATTAGTTATCATATCTAAGGTGTTGCAAAGTGGTTTGAAAGATTGAGTATTATTTACAAGGGTTTGTAATCAAGAAAGTAAACTAGGGTTTATTGATTAGGGTTTCTAAATTAGGTTAGTTAAGTAGGATTTGATCTTGTGTTCTTTATCCTCATACACTTCTCTAAGATTTAATTAAGCTCTAATCTTTCCATTTATTCATTTACTTGTTTTACATGCATGTTATTATGTTAATTACCACCTAGGTTTGTTTTTATGATTTATGAAATATTACAAGCTATTGTGAAATTCGAATTTATACATTTATGTTATGAAATGATGTTAAAAATATAATGGAACACAAGTAAAATACTATATATAATTGTTGGTTAAATTATATGGTTAGTTTATAAATTAATTTGTTGAAGGTTTTAATTATAAAGTTATGTACAAATAATTATGATGGACATTTTTCTTGGACCATTTGGACTCAATATGATGGACATAGACTCAAAGACTTAATTTATATGTAAGATGTGTAATTACATAAACTAGAGGACTTGTAGCAAATTTATATAAGTTAAAAACTTATAAAAACAACTTTATAAACAATTAATCAAATAACTAAAAACCTACTGTTGGAATTCGAAAAATAAAGTATTTATTTTATATTTTATTAAATTAGTACATATTACAAGAATAGTAAGCATATAAAGAACTCGAAAAACCGAGCTATAACAAAGAAGTTATGACATTTACGAGTTTACGTTAATTAAATACATAAAAAGTGTTTTATAATAGTAATTTTATAAAAAAAAGGTTACTGTTCATGACAGCACATTTTTGGAAAATATATTACTTGGATAAAACATTTAATTACGAATCCGTGCATATAAGGATCACTAAAAATAGAATTAAAATGGAGGAGATACGAATTTTATACGATTTCAATAAATAAATTTATAAAAAGTGTTTTTATAAATTCTAACCCACTGTTACTGTTCATAACAGATTTTATAAATATTATAAATGTAATATTTTGATAGTTTATCTCGTCATGATTTCGTACATGTAAAGAACAAGCGAATCGGAGTTAAAATGAATAAGTTATGAAATTTTAAAGGTTACGAGGATTAAATATATAAAAGTAGTTTTATATAATTTACATAATCTGTAAAAGTTACTGTTCATCAGTAGCTAAAATATTATATATATAATATATTGATAGATTTTCTTAATACGAAACCGTGGACATAAGAAACGTATAAAACAGAGTTAAAACGATAAAAATATGAGGTTTATAAAACCTTGTGCACTATTTTTACTTTTATACATTATTTTATAAAACAATTAAACTAATTATATAATATCATTACATAATCAATAAAAATATTAAATCATATATTTTTAACAAATAATACATTGTTGAACAAAAATAATATTTTCTTTACGGGTACAAATACATATACCTTTATTTGACAAAGTACGATTTAATTATTATTTCAACTTTTTAAATTAAACAAGAACTATTAGGTGGTGGTGTAACTATATAATATGTGACATTGTATTTACATTAAATACATTATACTTATACGGCCTATAATTAATTAGGTTGCATACGAATTTCCCGAGACGATTCACTTATTTGATTTAGATAATCAATCATTCACTTGAGGTGAGTTCATAGCCCCGCTTTTATACAATTACATTGATTTACAACTTTGAGGTGAGAAACATGCATTGTTTATAATTGGACGCAAGTACACTTTAAATCAAATTACGAGTTTGCCTAAGTAGCTATAACCCACTATGCCCATGAATCATGAACTGTTAATTACTGGATTGTAAGAGCGAATGTTATAAATAGATCTATTTGGGATTGACATCCCCGTTCAGGCGAGTAGCACTCACTGTGCCGGTTTGCCGGTCAACGAATGTATACCATGTCAGAACAATTTGGATGTTGCGGGTTGAATATCTACACGGGCACATTATTTGCATTAACTTGCATACATATATGTTGAGCCTCAGTGTCATGAGCTTAGTGCCTTTTGTAATTACTTTTGTGATATTGTATTCGTTACTTATCATACACCTGGAAATCTTGCAGTCCTACTTTATACATAACTTAAACCTGTGAATTCACAAACTTTATGTTGACGTTTTAAAGCATGTTTTTCTCATGTCAATCAGGTACGAGAAACAAGGATACATTGGTGGTCATCATTTTGGAGTCACATTACTATAAAGATTTGGGTGCATTACATTTTGAGTAATTATTATGTATTAAAACCTTTACATTTACAAGGATGAACAAGTTAAGCTTCGGGCTTTTGTAACAAACAATTTTACTAAATCCAATGTATCATTTTCAAACGACGCATCTAGAGGTCGTTCTCATATCTTGTGTTATTGATCTATGATGTAACACTCTCATACTCATATTTCGCTGCGACCCTATTTGGGGGTGTTACAGATTGGTATCTAGAGCCAAGGTTATAGAGAACCAGGTCAAATATTTTTACTTGGATTATAACCGTTTTCACAAACATTGCATCATACAAAAGTTTTTCACGGGACATACATACTACTTGCTTACACTATGTGCTTACATGATTTATATACGTACTTACCTTATCATATGTTTATCTTACGTTTGTCTTACATACTATACTTACATAAAGCCTTAGATTGTCACAGCACCATGACCACACCTTATCCCACATTCTTTTTTTTCTTTCTTTCTGCTACCATACCACGTGCCAGAGTATTTACTCTGTTTGTCATCATATCTGATTCTGACAATGAGATTACTACCTTACCCATGAGACCTGTACCACCATCACCAGATCGCACACCAGCTTTGTACGTTTACCCACTGAATTCTGGTGACGACTCATCAGACGAGGATCTGAGCGACACTGCTAAGTCACTCCACACCCAGTCCGCTTCGACATCAGTTGTTCACCCATCACCTACTTAATCCCTACCTACTAGCCTTGTCCTTGCCAATCAACCAGAAAAGGAGATCCCAATACCACTAGGCTACAGAGTAGCCATAAACCGATGGAGAGCTGCACCATTATATACCAACATCCACTACTTTCATCAGAGTTACCATCCTCATCTCGTAAGAGATCTAGACCACTCCCGCCATTACTACCACCATCAGTACCACCACCACCAGAGCATATTGAGTCACTTGGGGATAACATAGAGGCTAGGATCTGGAATCTTGAGAGGCACCTTAGCCCATAGACAGATAGATTAGTCAGTGTAGCTCCTTTTGTGTTGTATCCTACTAACCTTGAGTAATACTCAGTTGGTAGCGTTAATGAAAAGCTTGTACTCTTTTATTCAGGTAAAACGATGTATTAAGTATTAACCTACGTTGTTGGTTATGATCACGCTACTATATGATGTTGATTTATTTACGCCATGGATGCTTTTATCTTATACCTCTGCATGACGTGGTCTCACTTTGCATATATGTTGTGATCATGGAGTGTCATGATTTTACCTTGGATAAAATCTCACATACATTTTATTCCTTGTGATCTTCAGAAAACAATGACAACTACAAATCAAGGGATGATTTTTGTAGAAGTCGAGAAGATTATAGCCCAACGAGTGGCTAATGCTATCGAGACTATTTCTATCTATGAGACAAAGACCCGCATGGCTCGGGAGTCAATGAACCAGATCAAACAGCAGGAAGAAAGGATAGCAGAGAATACTAACAACAAGAGGAAGTGGGAAGGTGACCATAAGGGAATCTCTAGCTAACAATAAAACAAAGAGCCTAAGGTGATTAGAGCACACACTGCCAGGCCAAGCAACAAGGAAGGCTATGCTGGAAATCTACCATTGTGTAACAAGTGCACGTTCCACCACACTGGCCCGTGTGCAGCAAAATGTGGCAATTGCAAACGGTTTGGTCATCAAACTAGATATTGTAGGACCCTAGTCCTCAGAGCAAAACAAATCCCCTCAGTGGCAAAACAAAAAGCTGAAGTTACCTGTTATGAGTGTGGAATGCTAGGACATTACAAGAGTAAATGTCCAAAGTGGAAGTTTCAGAAATGTGTGAACGAGTACTGGAAAGAAAAAGCTCTCGGAGACTCTAGTGTCGTAGCAAATAATGTCGATGTTTAAGGAGAGACCCTCCCGTATTACCTAGTGAACCCTAAGCGGAAACTTTCTTAGACTTTAATTCCAATAGGAATTTGTGTTGTACTTCTTTTGAATTTCGTTGTACGCGTGGATGATTTAAATTATCTATCAAACTTATGTGTCGTAGAAAACCTTGTCGAATTTACTCTCTATTCATTTATGCAAACCACTCCCTAAACAATTATAACCCTTCAAACATTGTTACAACTACATTATAAACCATTTCACCACCACATGATAAACTATTTTACTAATCGTCATCTTACTATCGTCGAATGAACTGACATTTTATAAAATATTCCACAATCGCTTTATAAACTATTCCACTATTGTAATAAACTGTCTTACTATCATAAATAAATCATTTCACTATCGGGTAATAAACACTCATTTTATAAACTGTTTTACTATCGCTTTGAAAACTATTTTACTGTTGTAATAGACTATTTTACTATCATCTAGTAAAATACCACCTTATAAACCATGTTCTTACCATCACATAAACCATTTTGCTGTTACCTAATAACCTATTTTGTTATTACCATGAAAAAAATATGTTTTACCATCACCTTATGAAACTTTTGCAACATTTATAAATTATTTCACTTGTATTTTATAAACAAATTTACCATCACTTATAAACTACTCAACTAATGCTTTGTAAACTAAGAGCTAGTTCGTCATTATTTTATAAACAAAGTTACTATCATTTTTACAATTTTCTTTCCATCATCTTATGAATTACCTTCTTGATACCTTATGTACTATTTTGCAGTCAACTCAAAAAAGGAACATGTTACTACCACCTTATAAATCATTTTGTTTTTATGAAAACACTTTGTTTGCATCCCATGAATCATTTTACTATCACCTCACGAACCATTTAACTATCGTCTTATAAACCAACCCACGGTTATTTTGAAAACCATTTGGTTGTCAGCCTATAAACTACGTTGTTTCCATCTTGTGTCACCCTATAAAACCATTTTTTTCTACTATATACATAACGTTAATTTGACGAAAATGAGCATTGCATCGTTAACCCTCAATTATACATGGCCTGATCACCTATGTATAATTCAGGAAGGACCATGCCATGCTGGGAGTAGTCACCTTAAAACTTTTTGTCAAAAATCAATTTTCTACTTATATCTCAGGAAAGCCAAAATTTTGTGTGCGTATCCATAAAATATGCATGTCACAAGAGATCAAATTAGTAATCATAGTGGCTGAGTCGACCTTTACACCACTCTACCACATAGAGTTGGCATCATCTTACAACAAATCCTAGGTCGAAAAGTCCCGATGCATCCTTAGTCACCCTAGGACGATCCACTAACAATTTTACTTGCCATTAAGGAACATACCAAAACACCCCTTTCAACGTCTACGTAATACCATAGAGCTTAGTAGTTACAACACATCCTTGATTAGAAGGAATTGAACATGAGACAACGACATTGGTTGGAATTGTCAGTGATTACGATTGTGAGATTCACTATCACCCAGGGAAAGGAAATGTTGTGGCTCATGCTTTGAGGCATGGGGGAGGAGGAGTGGAATAAGGGAAAAAGAACACATAAAAGCAGCCATTATGGGTTTGAGCCTTAGTTATGACTATTGGTTTGGATCTTCCCAAGCATATTTTGGAGGCTTAGACTAAGGCAAGAAAACCAGAAAACCTCAAGTATGAAGATGTGGGAGGCATGTTGATTGAAAATTCGAAGTACCCAGAAAAACCCAAGAAGGAGAAGTTAGAACCGCGTATGGACGGAACATTGTGTTTGAATAACAAAAGTTGGTTGACGTGCTATGGTGATCTAAGGACTCTGATTATGCATGAGTCTCACAAGTTAAAATATTTTGTTCATCTGGGTTCCGATAAAATGTACCAAGACATGAAGCAATTATACTGGTGGCCTAACATGAAAGCCGACATTGCCATCTATGTAAGCATGTTTGACGAATTAAAAGTCAAACTTCCCACCCCAATCACCAAAAACCATCTGCTTTGTGTGGTAGAATCCAGAATTGGAGGTCCTCAATGGAAGTGAGTTGAACTCGTTCGGTTGCTTCACAAAGTCGCTAGTTCGGTTCGACAAAATATCAAACGCCTTGTTAGCACCTTTCTCTTATCTTTGTTGTAAGCCGAGTAAATCACCAAAAAAAACCCAGAAAATAAGCTACAAAGAAGCTTGTAACACTACAAAAATACGCCACAAAATGAACCAAGGTGAAGCTACTTTAATACTCGAATAAGCTACAAAGCGTTGTTTGGTGTTTTTGCGTTCAATAGGCGAAACTTGACAAAAAAAAAAAAAAATAAGCTATAGAACTTTTAACCAAGAAAATGAAACAGTAAGCCCAAATGCATACACAAAGTGGAAAGCACTACACACGTTACACAGTTACTTTTTTTTTTTTAATTCGCATACACAAAAGCCCAAGTTTGTTACTTTTGAATTTTGACACAACTCAGTTACTAAAAGACGTAGCCAAAATTTTTTACACACAAAAAATTATATGCCGAGTGATAAGAATAAGCCGTATACGAAAGAATAAGCCGAACCAATAAGCTCAAAAAAATACCACAAATAAGCAAAATCTCAATCTCACAAACACAATCAAACACTAAAATAAGCACTAATCCGCAATCATTGGCTCTTGATACCACATATTAACCAATAGATCTTGATTGATGATTAGTGTGTGAAGATCAAGGTGTAATTAGTGTGTGTGTTTAGAGAGAGAATTACCTAACTTGCCTTTTGATTAAATGAAGTTGTTACATCTAACCATGGCATAAATTACTATTTATAGCCCTTGGTTAGCTTGTTGACTAAACTTTCCTTACTTAACATATTTAGTCCCTGCACTTTATAATAGTGCTTACAAGTAGAACATTTCTTTATTTCTAACATTCTCCCCCTAAATGATCTACTTGGAAACTATCCTTATTATCTTTTTGATGACGACTTCTTCCTTATTCTTGAATACTTGATTCTGAAGTAGTCTGTCATTTTCTTTTTCTTTGAAGCTCGAAAACGCTGAGAATTCTTTATGAAAGTTGAGGACAACCTTGTAGCAAATCTCTCCTGATATAATTTTCTCTCCCTATATGACAAGATAGATTTCTTTATCCCTGAAGGTATCAACTCTACTCTCGAACTCAAAATCAGCATTCTCAAAAGCTAACTTTGACCTTCTTTTGCAACTTGATTCTTTAATAGCTTGTATGAAATCTTTAACTTTGAACTTGATCTTGAATGTTGATTTCAATCACATAATGTTGCTGACGAAAGATCTTGAATGCGATGATACTGATTGAGCATTGCTTTGTAAAAGACTCGAACACTTGACTTTTCACATGAATCTTCATACTCTTTAAGCTCCCCCTCAATCACATATCCATCTCTTGAATATTGAAGTAGTAAACTTTGATTGTTTGAAGATAATGTCGATATTCTTGAGAAGTAATTCCAGTGTTGTAAATATCGGCCTTGGCGGCCGATATATCACTAATATATCGCTTATCGGTGGTCAACCGATACGTTTTTCACTTATCGGTAAAAAATCGGTTTGGTCAAAATCGGTCAAAAATCGGTCAAAATCGGCCGATTTTTGGTTTTT
>BQNB010025761.1:0-57097 GCA_026074375.1 Tanacetum coccineum
TTGAATGATGATTTTTAGTTTACGCTATTTAACTATAAGATAATAATTAAAAGCGAACACGTAAAACCCTAAAAATAAATAATGAAAATAATTGAGTCGGGAAATGACCTGAAAATATGAAATGTTACAGTCTCTACCCGTTAGAAGAGCCTTGACCTCAAGGCTCAAGTAGCAACACTTGACGAAGGTATAGGTTTAGTGAAGAGATGCGTATACTTCTTTTGAAATTGGTCTTCACGTTCCCATGTAAACTCAGGACCTCTCCTTGAGTTCCATCGAACCTTGACAAATGGGATACGGATTTGCTTCAACCGTTTGACCTCTCGATATATGATTTCTACGGCTTCCTCTACAAAATGGATCTTGTCATCTACATGGAGTCCTTCCAACAGAACGGCTAATGGTTCGTCAGAATAACATTTCTTCAGGTTAGATACATGAAATATATTATGAACTCTGCTCAACTCTTGAGGAATCTTAAGCTTGTAAGCAACTATTCCTATCTTTTCTAGCTCCCTAAAAGGTCCAACATATCTAGCGTTTAACTTCCCTCGTTTGCCAAAACATACGACCCCTTTCCACGGTGAAACTTTGAGCATAACTATATCCCCAACTTGGAATTCCATCGGCTTATGCTTTAAGTCGACGTAACTCTTTTGTCGGTCACGAGCGGCTTGCATTCTTTGCTTGATCTGAATGACCTTCTTAGTTGTCTCCTAGACCATTTCTGGACTAGTGAGTTGAACTTGCCAGACCTCGGCCCAACAAACAGGTGAACGACACTTTCGACCATAAAGTGCCTCGAAAGGTGTAGCCTTGATGCTAGCGTGATAACTATTGTTGTAAGAAAACTCAACTAGTGGCAAATGTCTAACCCAACCATTTCTAAAGTCGATCACACAAGCACGTAGCATATCCTTGAGAGTTTGGGTACTTCTCTCGCTTTGTCCATCAGTCTGC
Organism: Tanacetum coccineum; assembly: GCA_026074375.1. NCBI lineage: Eukaryota > Viridiplantae > Streptophyta > Magnoliopsida > Asterales > Asteraceae > Tanacetum > Tanacetum coccineum. The sequence goes on from BQNB010025761.1 coordinate 961, forward strand.
GAATGGTATGCAGTACTCATATCCAAGATAGTACCCAAAGCCTTCTGAAGTGACCTCTAGAAATTTGATGCAAATCTTGGGTCACGATTACAAATGATCGAGACAGGTATTTCATACCTTGTGACTACCTCCTTCAGGTACATTCTTGCTAATTTTTCCATGGAATCAGACTTAGTAAGTCGGTCAACAATCACCCAAATGGTGTCATATCCTTGCGATGACTTAGGAAGCTTTGTGACAAAATCTATAGTGATATTATCCCACTTCCATTAGGGTATCTCGGGTTGTACTAACAAACCCGATGGCCTTTGGTGTTCATCTTTGACTTTAGCACACGTCAAACATTTGCTAACGTAGGTGGTGATGTCGGCTTTCATATTAGGCCACCAATATAGCTTTTTCATGTCCTGGTACATCTTGTCAGAACCCTGATAGATTGAGTATTTTGATTTGTGAGACTCGTGCATGATCACAGCCCTCAAGTCACCATAACATGGCAACCAACTCCTGCCGTTTAAGCATAAGGTTCCGTCAGCGCGGGGTTTCAACTTTTCCTTTGGTATATCCTTCCTGATCATACCACCTACATCTTTGTTCTTGAGATTCTCTAGTTTCTGTGCTTTGGTCTGAGCATTCAAGATTTGTTTGGGAAGATCCAAACTAATAGTCATCACTATGGATCAGACTCTTAATGGTTTAATTCGCTTTTTCCTACTCAAAGCGTCAACAACAACATTTGCTTTCCCCGGGTGATAATGAATCTCACAATCGTAATCACTGAGCAACTCTAACCAACGACGTTGCCTCATATTCAACTCCTTTTGGTCAAGTATGTGTTCTAGCCTTTATGATCTGTGAACACCGTACACTTGGTTCCATACAAGTAGTGACTCCAAATCTTTAGAGCAAACACCACTACACCAAGTTCTAAATAATGTGTAGTATAATTTTTCTCATGAATCTTCAGCTGTCGTGATGCATAAGCAATCACCTTCTCGTTTTACATCAATACCACACCTATTCCTTTATGTGATGCATAAAAATAAACAATAAAGTTCTTACCTCCTTGAGGGAGAGCTAAGATGGGTGCGCTACACAACTTATACTTCAATGTTTGAAAAGCTGCTTCTTGCTTGTCACCCCATTCAAAGGTGACTTTCTTCTGAGTGAGTTTGGTCATTGGCTTAGCGATTTTTGAAAATCCTTCAATGAATCTTTGGTAGTAACTGGCTGACCTAAAAATTGTCGTAATCTCTGTTGGAGTCTTAGAGATGCCCAATTTTTATGGATTCGATCCTTGGCGGTATTAATACGTGAATGCCTTGACTATCAATCACGTGGCCGAGAACTTGTACCTTAGGAATCCTAAAATTCCAATTTAGAGAATTAGCGTTCAACTTCCTACTTCTTAAGCAAATTCCAGAAGTGCACGTAATAGCGTACAACTCCTCCTTCTTAAGCAATTCCAGAAGTGCCTTAAAATGTTCTTCATGTTCCTTCTTGTTCTTTTAATAAATTAGTATATCGTCGATAAAGAAAATTACTAACTTATCCAAGTATGGTTTGTCAAACCAAATGGCATCACTTGGAACTCATAATGACCATACCGAGTCCTAAATGCCATCTTCGAAATATCCTCTTCTCATACTCTAAGCTGATGATAACCCGATCGCAAGCCTATCTTTGAATAAACATTGGATCCTTGTAGTTGATCAAACAAATCATCAATCCTTGGGAGAGGATAACGATTCTTCACTGTCAGCTAATTCAATTCTCGGTAGTCAATTTACATCCGGAATGATCCATCCTTCTTTTTTACAATCTAGACCGGAGCTCCCCAAGGTGAGGAACTGGGTCTTATAAAGCCCTTGTCGGATAGTTCTTGAAGTTGTTCCGACAACTCTTTCATTTCAGAAGGATCTAATCGATAGGGTGCTCGTGCAACAGGTGCAGCACCAGGTATCAAATCGATTTAGAATTCCACTTGTCGAGTCGGTGGAAGACCCAGCAATTCCTTAGGAAATATTTTAGGAAAATTTCGAACGATTGGTATGTCCTCAAGTCGCTTCTCCCTCAACTTGTCTTCAGCCTCCTTCGTAATAACATGTGCCAAAAAGACATTATGTCCTTTCAACAAATATTTATGAGTTTTGGTGCACGAAATGATGTTCAAACGAGTCCCGTTTCCCTAATTACTTCTGTCACCATGAACAATTAAGGTTTCATTTCCCCATGGAATACGAATGATATTCTCGACACAATCAATGAGAGCATGGTACTTTGACAACCAGTCCATACCGGTTATAACGTCGAAGCTACCAAGTTCTACGGGCATTAAGTTAATGTTGAATGGATGGTCTAAGAAGTTTAATGTACAAACTCGGATGATAGTGTTTATCCCAATTATTTTCCCATCGGCTAGTTCAACATCATTATAATGGTCTAATGTAGTTGTTGTGATATCAATTAGGGAACTAAATGTAGTAGATACAACTTCTATCGGCACCAATATCAAATAAGATAAAAGCATAGCAGTCGTTTAGAAGGAAGGTACCCGTATTGACGTTGGAGTTCTGGTTTGTTCCCACATTGCCCACCACATAAACCTTGGCTGGTGCATTGCCATTCCCACGTTGATTACCACGATTTCCATTCTTTAGCTTCGGGCAGTCTTTCTTGAAGTGCCACTGAACACCGCACTCATAATAAGTGACAGCATTCTGAGTTGTCCCGAAGTTCCCACGATTGTTATTATTACCATTAGGACCAGAACTCCTACAGTCACGAGCCAGATGACCGATCTTCTTGCACTTATTACACCTGGGAGCACATGGACCTTTGTGGTGATAGTTGCATTTTGTACACAAGGGCAATAATCCCGTGTACTCCCTCTTTTCACCAGGCCTAGCAGTGTAAGCCCTCCCAGTGTTCTGTCTCTTGTTTTGTTGTTGGTGCCCCTGATTATTTCCAGCATTAAACTTCAACTTCCTCTTCTGCTCAGCTTGCCTTTCAGTAATAGTGAGGACTTTTTGGTCCATATGATCATTGGCAAACTCAATTGCTTTCTCCATCATCTTGGGTTGATATGACATTACATTTTCCCGAATCATATCAGGAAGCCCACCAACATATTTCTCAACTTCCTCTGATTCCTTGTGGAACCTCCTCCCACACATCAGTGCAAGCTCTTGAAAATGCAGAATGTAGCTTACGACGTCAGTACCTTTTACTTTTAGGTTCCAGAGCTCAATTTCTAACTTCTTGATTTCACCCCTTGGGCAGTATTTGATTGTCATCATCTTCTTTAGTGCTTTCCAGTCCATAGCATAAGCAACATCTTGAGTAACAGTCTTCTTGTGGGAATTCTACCATGTTAGCGCATGTAGCAAACTTAACTTGGTTCTCCACAGCACAGTTGCTGATATGGAACATTGATTCCATCTTCTCGAACCATTGTGATAGCACAACCACTCCTTCAGTACCCTTAAAAGTAAGGGGCTTGCAATTCAGAAAATTCTTGTACGTATACTTACGGGGAGTGCGTACAGTTCCTCTAATTCCAGTATCAGAATTGTGGCTTCTGTCGCCATGACCATTAGTGCTATTTCGAAGGGTTTCATGGTTAGCAAGTGCCGTAGACACTCTTGCTTCGATTAGTTGTTCAACAACAGCTGTCATAGGGGTAGCAGCCGCAGCAGCAGCCCTTGCAACAGCAGTAGCAGCAGCCCTTGCAGTAGCAGATGATCTTCTTGGAGGCATATTGTTCTAATCACAACAATATAAAACACGTGAGTTTTCATAAACATCACAACATGCCATGGGTACAACATATATCTAATATGATCACATCACACAGTGATTATATAATATGACTGGGATCACAATACATAACAAAATTGAGATCGACATAACATAATACAACACATCATATATAACTGGGAAAACATACATGATTGTCTGATACAAGAAATGAAAAATACAAATCCTACTACTGTGCTAGCTGGGTATAAAACCCATAATACTTAGCCGGCTAACATAATGATAGCTATGAATATGACATGAAAATGTAAATGTAGGCAGAACTACCAGCGCTCTCTTGATCATCTGCATGAGTCTGATCTCTAGCCTGAAGTGCCTGAATCTGTCTCAATGCCGCTGACAACTGTCCCTGTAGTGATGAAACCTATGCAATCAATGTCATCATCAGTGAATCCTGTGAGGCGATACGGTAATCCTGCATCTGGGTATGAGTCCCATATGCTTGCAGTTTATAGTGAACTGCCGAACTCAACCCAACGGAATGTGCCAAAGCCTCTCGGGAAATGAGGGCCTCCCGATCCAACAGTCGTGCAGTCTCATAGTGAAAATGCCTATCCTCGACCAATCCATCAACACTCTGAAATAACCGAGTTTGTCTATCCTGGGTATCCTCTATCACAGCATAAACATCCTGTGTGTCCTGCTCCTGAACCGCAGCAAGCTCGGTCACTCTAGCATTGACCCCCTCGAGGGTCGTCGGTGCTACCTCCTCAACAGCCTCTGTTGGGTCTACCCACACATCCTTAATGCCATAGCCGACCTCCTCGGCTCTCTGACGTCTGATCTTGGCATCCGTAGTGCTGATAAACCCATAATCCGCTCTATGACCTCCAGTAGGTCTAGGAGCAGCAGTCGAACTCTCCCCTACCTCATACCTCGATGTGGGAGCAGTCGGACATAACCTCTTACGAGGTGGTAACTCGGCCTTGGGAATGTCCTCCCTACGGTCAACTGGTGGTAGTATGAATAGTGAGATTGGTAGTGGTGGTAGTGGTGATTATGGTAACGGTAATGATGTGGGTACAAGTGGTGGTAAATGTAGTGTTGATGGTGGAGGTGGTAGTGGTGGTAAGGGAATCTGAGATAGTAGAGGTGACCAAGGTGATAGTAGAGATGGTGGTGGTGATGGTGGTGCATATGCGGCAGCATACTCAGCAATACATGCCTCCATGGATGGTGACATAGGTGGATCAAGTCTGACATTCTTTCTTGCCCTACGAAGATGTGTCTGAGCAAAGGGGATCCTAATCTGAGGCGATCTAGGTGTAGGTGCAGACTCATCAGTCTCAAATGCCTCTGTGTCCCCAGCTGAGGGAACAGGGTTAACAACAGGTACAGCAGAAGGGTCGGCCAGAGCTAGGTATTCCTCCTCTCCCTTGTCATCATCCTCGTCCTCAAAGGGCTCCTCATCCTCATCATCGATATCATCATCATCATCATCGGAGGGCTCATCATCATTATCTTCTCCGTCAGTGGGATAATCAGCATGATCCTCCTCGGGATCCTCCTCCGGATCAGTGTCTGCCACATAGCCTGGTGACAAGGCGGTAGGTGAGGTATCAATAGGTAGAGGCTGGTCCTCCAAGGATGCCTTAGCATCGGATGGTGCTAAGTACTTGGGTACTCAGGCTTAGGTACGTATGGTACCTCGACAGGTGAAGGTAGGTGCTCAGGACCGGGCACATAATCCAGAGACGGTGGGTGCTCAGGTCCTGGCACATAGTCCGGAGATGGCGGGGCTACCGGTTGCATAGGGAGTCCATCGTACCCGTATACGATGACTCGTAGAGAACCTCCGTCCGACAGCTCCTCGTCAGCTCCCCAAAATACCCTCCCTGGCTCATAATCGGTGTAGACAGATGTGTAGGTAACCGCAGATGATGCAGAAGACATGACTGAATCTGTAACGCTTAAACAGAGTTTACATTATTACATATATAAGACCCATAATAATATACTTAATATATGATAAACACGTATGTGAACCATGCAACATCTAGTATACTCAACTAATGCAACAATTAATGTATAAGTGAATGTCCCATGAAAACCCCTTTGTATGATGCAATGTTTGAAAACGGTTATAGTCCAAGTAAAAACATTTGACCTGGTTCTCTACAACTTTGGCTCTAGATACCAATCTGTAACACCCCAAATAGGGTCGCAACGGAATAATGAGTCCGGGAGCATTTCTTCATAGATCAATAGTACAAGATATGAGAACGACCTCTAAAAGAGTCGTTTAAAATACGATACATTGGATTTATTGAAATTGTTTAATACAAAGCACAACGGCTTAAATTGTTCGACATTTGATAACAAAGATTTTAGATCATAACAAAAATCCTAAGATGTAATGACTCCAAATCTTTTATGCATGACTCCCCAAAAGATATCCCCAATGTATCCTTGAGCACCCATCGTGCCTCATTGACCTGAGAATACAGCTTTAAAACTCAACATAAAGTTATATTGAATCTCATACGTTTATGTAAATATAATAATATGACCACAAGATTTCGCAAGAGTATATAATGCAACAGATGCAACATCACAAAGTGAAATTACGTTTCCAAGCTCATGAACACTGAAGTCTCGACATTTATGAATTTTCAATATAAATTGGCCAACATTAATTGCCCTTGATAAAGAGTTCTAAACTCCACAACTAATACAAAAAACATGTGAATAAACAAAAGAAATATTAATACACACCCAATCCGACATGGTATAAACGTTCGTTGACCCAAACCGTCACATAGAGTGCTACTCACAAGCCGAATAGGATGTCAATCCCCAAATAAGATCTTTTTATAAACAATCTCGCTCAAACAAAAGTAATTGCCAGTTCATGATAATTGGCACAATGGGATAACGCTACTTAGGGCAAACACGTAATCATGATAAAATGTACACTTGCGTCCTATTTCTAAAACAATGCATGTTTCTCACCCCAAAAGTTGTAAATCATTGATATAGTAAAACATGGGGCCATGAACGCACCTTAGTGAATAAACTGATGTATATGAATCAAGTGAACGGAAACGTCACGGATAAGACCGAATGCAACCTAATTAATTATAGACCATATGAGTACAACGTACTAAAAATACCACATCACAAGTTATATAGTTACACCACCACCTACTAGTCTTTGTTTAGTTTTAAATGTAAAACAATGTTTAAACCGTACTTTATTGAATAAAGGTGTCTGCATTTGTATCTGTAAAATAAAGTGTGGTTTTCGTCTCACAATTGATTGTCAATAATATTACATTTTTAATATTAATTATTAATAAATAAATTATATATAATAATAGTATTAAATGTATTTTAATAACAATTAGCGCACAAAATGAAATAGTGCATACGGTTTTATAAACCTCATCTTTATCGTTTTAACCCCGTTTCAAGTGTTTCTTATGTCCATGGCTTCGTATTAAAAAAATCTATAAAAATATTATATTTATAATATTTATGCCCTTGATGAACAGTAGTTCTAATTGTTTTTATAAAATTATATAAAACCAACTGTTTCTAAATAATACGTCCGTAACCTTCAAAAAATCAAAACTTGAGCCATATTTAATCCGTTTCGCTTGTTTCTTTTAAATGTATTGATTCGTATTTAAAAAGCCTAATCAATTTTATTTTTAAGAATATGGTTTGTTCTGATATGAAACGTAACAGTAATTAATGTTTATAAAAATAACTTTCCTATAACTTTAATTAATGAAATCGATATTTAAATATGTATCTCGATCGTTTTAATATTCGTTTTTTTTTAGTAGGATTCCATGTCAACCGTCTTCGAAATTAAAAACCTCTAATTTTATGAAAATTATTTCCCAACAATATACTTTCGTGAACAGTAACTTATTTTTATAAATTTACTTTTATAAAAATACTTTTTAACTTAAACTTGTAAATAACGTATCAACCTACTTCATTTAAAAATCCTTTTTTTCAAGTTTCTTACGTCTCCTTGGATTCCTTATGAAAAGTACTATATTTATAAAATATTTATTTTTATATGTCAGATCTGAAACAATAGGCATTTTTATAAATCACTTATTTAAAAATCGACTTTATATCCATATAAATGTGTAAACATAAAATGTCGTATCTCCTTCGTTATTGCTCGGTTTTTCAAGGTTCTTATATGCTTATGATCCTTGTGATAAGTACTAATTGAATAAAATATAAAATGTATACCCTTATACACGAATTCAAACAGTAGGTTATGAAACTAATTAGGGTTTTGTGATTAATAAAACAAGTTTTATAATTCCTTTTATTTAGAAACTTTGCACCATCCTTTCAATAAGTGTTATACTATATTTCTCACGATATATAGATAAGTCCTATAAATGTCTACAATACTTGTCCAAATGAAATTCATGTCCTCATGATATTTTCATACATAAACTTGTAATTAAACCTTCAACACATTTTAATTTGTAAACTAAACTCATAAATCAACTAGCACTTATATTAAGTGTGTACTTCTATTTCATGTATTATTCATCATAATACTTATGAAATTCAAATTTATATATGCCTTGTAATATCTCAAAAGTCATGAAAATACATCTAGGTGGTGATTAACTTATATAACAAGCATGTACACATAAGATAATGAATGAATGGAAATAAAATACTTTAAATGGACCTTATAGGAGATGGAGGTACATGAAGAACACAATATAAAAACCCAACCAAAGGCTTTCCAAATCCCAAAACCCTAAATCACAGAAAACCCTAAATATGTTTTCTTGATTAATCCTTGTTAATCCTAAATCCAAGCTTGTAATAACCTTGAGTAACCTTAGGTGATCTTAGAATGAACACTAGGATACTTGAAATGCTTTAGAAAATCCAAGAATATGAAACCCTAGCTTATAGTTTTGATGTCGTGGGTTATGGTTTATTTTAGAGAGTGTTTTTGCTTGAAATTTGTTTAATGAGAGTGTAAATGATACTAGTATACTTAACTTTCCTTTTATAGCAACTAGGAAACCTTAAAACAACCTTAAACTTACCAGGGATGCTAGGTGTTTTAAGGGTTCAAAGCAAAGAGCTCTCCTCCACCTCTCTCCTCCTCTCTCCTCCTCCATTCCTACAACGTCCCAAGTAGAAGCCACGCTCATATTTTAGGGATTCTAGGGTACATGGACAATACAATTTTCTAGATACATTGGAATGAAATGTACTTAATGTGTAAGGTATGATGTTTAATGATAACTAGTGGAGAGTTAAATATTACTTTTCTTGTGTATACACCTATATCCGGACATATGCAACTTTAATAGTGATCAAATGATAATGATTTTGTGTTTTGGGCATAAATTGGTAATATGGTTTGAGTATTAAGATTAGGTATAGAGGGCATCCGGGTATGCCCGAATGTATTTTATTGCGGAAACGTAAACGTTTTACGTAACCAATAAAAATAAAATATGAAAAGTTAATAATTATGCCTCTTAATAATTATATAACACTTGATTGACGTAAACTTTTACATGATTGTGTCGCGTTTACATGAATGATGATTTTAGTTTACGACGATTTAACTATAAGATAATAATAAAAAGCGAATGCTTAAAACCCTAAAAATACATAAACGAAAATTTAGGGTCGGGAAATGAACTCTTAAAATGTGAAAATGTTACATCTACACTGCTATACTCACAACTTTTGATAACTCACTAACTCTGCTAACTCTCAACATCCTGATAACTCTCTACTCTGTTTAACTCGTCTACTTTTTTATCTGTTAACTCCTCCCTACTCTGCTAACACACACATACTATCTCACCCTAACTCTCATAGTTTTTATAAGGTACTCTCTACTCTCTCTAACTCCTTCTCTCTCTTTCTTCTTCTAACACTCTCACTCTATTTTTATTGACTTCTAACTCTCCTCTCTCTCTTCCTCTTCTCACTCACTACTCTCACTCTACTCTCACTTTCTCTTCTCTCTATCCTCTATGCCCCCCCTCCTCCTTACTAACTCTCTTTTCTCTATTAACTCTCTTCTTCTCATAGTTTAACAATGTATAACAGCTTTATGATAACATCGATTTATTTGTATTTCTATGATTCAGATAAATATAGTATCTTACGTTATCTAAACTCCAACTGCTTTAGATAAATATCTATTTAAATTATCTTTGTTTAGTTAATAATATAATTCGATAACTCTTTGAAAATGAATGGCTATGCAAAAAAGTCACTATCGAGCAAGTACAAAGAGTCCTTTCGTACCTGTTGTACCTGTTTGGATTATAGCAAATACACAACTCTCTACCGAAAAACACCAAGATAACCTCTCTAGTATGAAAATTTTTCAAAAACTTTCTTAAAATCCAAAAAAAACACAATAAGTTGATGAATTAACTTGTAGGACTTCAAGATAAGCTACTTGAGCTTGTTCTAAACACAAAAGTACACGTCTTTTCCGAATCTATCCACAAACAAAGCCACAATTCTTGTTTTTTTTCAAAATTTTCGAACAGAATAGGCTTAAAAAGTAAAATAAGCTTATGAAATAAGCTAACCAGCTTCAAACTAAGATACTATGGCATGTTTAGAACACAAAAGTACAAGCCATTTTCGAATCTATCTACAAACAAAGCAACAAATCTTGATTTTGTCTCAATACTTTCGAACCAAAATAAAACAAATCAAACACTAAACACCCCTTGGCCATTGATACCACATGTTATCCCACTAATAATTCATACACAACTTGATAAGCAAACCCAAATAAGCTCTAATAAGCCGAATTTAATAAGAAGAAAAGGAAGGAAATGGAATGGTAGAATATTAGATTAGAAGAGAGAGTTTGGTGAGTTACACATACAACAAATGAAGCAAATGTAACCAACACCCTCTCCATGTGTGGAGAGGGTTTCTTTTATACCCTTGGCCTATTACTTGGCACTTGGGCTTTCTTAATGGGCCGGGCTTGGCTTAACTTGGGCTTTGAACCCGAATCATAGACAATATTAGATTACTATCCAAGCCCGTTAATACCCGACTAGCCTATTACATTACAAGACCTATTTGACTTTATAAGACCGATAACTTTCTTATTTGCCTTAATAAAATTAAGGCTAACAAGGTCTTAGGATGAAGTCCCGCCTAAGTCTAAGAATGATATACCTCTTTGAGATAAGTAATCATTGCACTGAATAAATAAACCAACTTCTAATCGGATTAATGATGGCTAATACAATTTTCTATTATAAGGCTTCACCGCTCTTTTATCTTTTGTTAATTTGCTTGCGTGGGTTAAAGTGTCTTGAATTTATTGTAGTCACCACCAAACCCGTGCCAGTCTCTTAGGCTGAAACCCCCCTTTTACCTGTTAGAATTAGGATTAGAACTAACATAGAATTAGCATAGGTTTGAATAAGATTCGAATTAACTTAGATTAGATAAGCCAAGATATAAATAAATTAAGAGATTTAACCTCGCTTCAAGTGTTCGACACCCTACTTACCATGAATCTACCACCGACCGGGTACACTGCCCGTTAAAGTGTTGTTTTTGGTTAAGTCGGCAAAATATAAATTTAAAACTTGAACGATCATTAATAAACACCACACAACGACACATCAAGTTTTTAGCGCCGTTGCCGGGGAGTGAAAATTAATCTTGATTTTTTATTTTATGTTTTGGTTTTTAACATTAGATTAGATCTAACCCTTAGGAGTAGTGTTAATTAGATTAGTGTATATTCTTGTATATTTGTGTGTTTAATTTAATTATTTTTGTAATACACTATTATGGTAGATAACTCGATACGGCGTATCCACTTCCGTTGGATATGGCGTATCCAACTTTCTGTCCAATACAACGTATTCATTCAATTGATTAATACGGCGTATTCATTTCTATTGAATACGACGTATCGATCATCTGGAACAGAATCTGAATCTAAGTTTTCATATTTGATTTCCGTGCTAAATTTTTTTATATCTTTCTTTAGAGAAAATCCTGCTGATATTTTTACCCTTGTTACAAGAAGTACTTATCAGAGCTAGTAGACGGAAGAAGATACCATAAGAAGTCATGGCAGAACCAACTTTAGAAGAATACGTAGTGAATGCTCAAAATAAATTGAATCTTTCTATCACCAGTAACGATATAAACATTGAACTCAGCAAGGAATTTTTGGTGGAATTACATAAGAAGGCATACCACTGATGGATTGACGAAGACATGATGTACCACATTGCTAACGTGCTTGAAATGATCAATTTAATCTACATTCCTGGTGTGGATTCCCATAAACTACAAATGAAAGTCTTTCCTCTCTCACTAGCTGATGACGCACAACAATGGTGGATAAACGAGGGGAAAGGATAAATCACCATTTGGGAAGAACTTGTTGAGAAATTTTATGTTAATTTTATCTCGAATCATATGATGGAGAAGAAGTAATGTTGGACGAAGGAGATAACTGGGGGATAGATCCACTTGAATTCATATCGCGAATAAATTCATCATTTGATAAACATATGAAAATGGATGGAAGAACTAAAAAGGTATTGTTCCATGCTTGGATGAATGGGAGTTGGAATAAGAGACGAATGAATGACAGAATCTTGGGTAATAACAATACTGATGCTGACTCGTTCTTTAAGCCATCTAATAACATGCGGAAAATGCGATTCCGAAAAGGAAGATGAACAGAGTCAGACGAAGCGCAAATATAGCAATACATCTGAATTCATTGATGAGCAACATAACAAAAGAATGTGTAAAGCATAAAAGTTTGAAGCTATTCAGTACTCGCTTGGACCAAATGAAGAATATATTGCTATAAGAAGATTTGAATATGATATTTGGGAGAGAAACGAAGATAATATGTCCAAAATCTACCAAGATATTTTTCAAAAAAAGGACAACGGATGAAAGGTGATGTGCACCAAATAATGATGCTAAAGAGAAGCTGAAGAAAAGTCTAACTTAAAGACTTCGCTGTAAACAAAAGTGCTTCCCAAAAGACAACCCGGATTGTTATTTAATTTTATCGAGTCTGTCTTCCCAGACATCAATACGGCGTACCCGCTCCATACCATACGGCGTATTGATTGTCTGGACGTTATCAGTCTTTACTTTTTATGCACTTTAAAAACATTATTGTCAGTTCTGTCGATACGGCGTATTCATGCACATGATACGGCGTATTCAACAGACTAACCCGTATTTAGATACTTTTTATAGGTTTCTCAATACGGCGTATTCCAGTTTATGGATACGACGTATCGATCTCCTGTACAGTTTTGTTTAGTTTAGTTTAAATTAACCGTAGGTACCAAGATAGGAATGCACATGTGTCTTCTTATGTTTTATACAGGACATCGTGAAAGAAATATCAACGAATATTGGTGGAGAATTTAAAATTTTGGAGATCTTGAAGTGTTGGAGTCTTGAAACTTCAAGGCGGCTGTTCAACACAATCTTGCTAATAAACTCAACATGGAGAATCTATCGAGCAAATATCAGGGGATTTTTTCATTCTAATTCTTTTTAATTCCCGTATTTAATGTTTTATCTATACAACGAGGACGTTGTATAATTCAAGTAGGGGGATAGAATTAGAATGTATACTTGTCCTATTTTTCACACTAAAAAGCTTAAATTATGCTCAAATTTAATTTTTTTTTCAAGCATACTTTTGTGAAATTACATGTTACATAACCCGCACACAATAACCCTTGTTAAATATTGTGAGGATTTAACTTATTCATTTCCAAATGTTTACCCAAATTTCACAAAATATGAGTGTGCCGGTGATGTAGTAGACTTTAGAACTTGGCTTGGTATATCTATTCGAGACCGCAATGATAAGTACTATGGATTTAGATGGAGTAACTTGTTTAAATTGGTAAATTTTAAGATTACACCTAAATCGCCTTTACATGTTGCTTATTAACTAACTACACTGGTTCGTTGACCCCCGTATAAACCCTTTGTTTACTCTCACTTTAAGAGTAATATACCCCTAGAACAATCCGTAGAGCCAATCCTTTAGGAAACCAATTATTTGTTTCGTTACACCTTTACACCTTAGCCTACCCTGTTAGATTAAGTTTATTTTACAGTTGCTAGTCGCTTAAAGTGTAAAGTTTGTATTTCCCGAGTCTTGTGTCTATTTTGGTACGGTTGGAAGAATTTGCACATTGCAAATGGGAATGTATATTATAGTTAAAACTCATGTATTTTTACTACCATCGCAATTAATGGTACGTCCGAAGAATGAAGAATTACCTAAGGAATTATCCAGAATTATTATGATTGTGAAGATGGTGAAACTACATCGAGTTTCGTAGTATAGTATTAAAAAAATAAAAAAAAATAGAAAAAATCACAACAAAAAAGAGAGTAAAGTTTGAAGATAATCGTTTCACAACTACCGAAGGAATCACACGAAGGATCGATTATTCGTTGATACAAATCGACGATGTAGAGTATTGTATAAAGTGGAAGATATCGCCGCTTGCCTTGTAGAGTATGTAAGGTATGGGATGTTTGGGAAGTTGACCGTTATGGGAACGCCAACTTAGGTTGTTGTTTTTGATCTATGATCAAGACGTTGTAAATAGTTGTGTATTTATCATGGTAACAGTCAGGAAAAAGTGTCTACCAACTTGTATTTTAGACTTAATCTATTTGTTTCATAATTTTTATTTAACAATAATTTAATTCCCTTTCCTAATCATTAACCATGGGTTTTACACGAATGATGATCTTTGTGACGGCGTGCAGTCTATCTCTGTCGTTTTCGGCCATGTATGCTGTCTCAGGATGCCTTGTTTGTTTATTACTATTGGTTGATGAAAAGTTAGAAGATCCATACCTATATTACTATAATATTCTTACTCTTTAGCTTATTGAGGTGGGATTGTGAGCAGTACATGTTACTATCCCATGCTATGGGTGTTGTATGTGTGGTGGTCTTTGTCGCCCTTCTGGAATCATTGGTATCAATTATAGATTAGTTAGAGTAAATAAACCCTAAGCCTTATCATATAAACCCATATTTACCTTTATAAACTTGTTACTCCTTAGCTTTAGCGGTGGAGATGTGTATCATTGCCAAGCTTATGATAGAATACTCGTCATGACCGAGCAATTGAGCGAATTAGTTACATGTTACCACATAGATTAGTTGAGTGATTTGAGTGTTTTCATCTTTCTATTTCGTGAGGTGTTTGGTTGTGTACTTGTAATAGATCAAATAAATGCTTTAACGGAAAATATCCTTAGGGATACATTTTTATAGACTTCTAAAGGCTACTTGAGGACAAGTAGGATTCAAGTGGGGGGATATTTGATGACATCAAATAACGTCTATTTTATAGCATCATTTATCCTATGTATTTAACCCATTTTGTATAATTATTGCAAAGAATTGTTACTTAATCGTTTATATTTGAGAATTGCAGTAATTATGGAGTACTTGGTGAATATTAGCAAAAGGCGCGCATTCTGGAGCTTAAATGAAGATATTTTGAAGATTACTATTTTGACTACCAATACGTCGTATCCATCAAGGAAGATACGGCGTATCCGTGCCTGCACTCACCAAAGACCACAAAGGAAACAAGCTCAATACGCCGTATCCAGAGAAGACCAATACGCCGTATTGGAAATATAGTATGTGAATATCCTTGAATATATCAAACATGGTCCCTACTCTAAGAAACTCCAATACGTCGTATCCAATCCTTTGGATACGCCATATCGAACTGACTTCCAGACAGTATAAATAGAAAACTCAAAAACGAGTTTTAAGTGTGCTAAATCATAT
Source organism: Tanacetum coccineum (assembly GCA_026074375.1). Taxonomy (NCBI): domain Eukaryota; kingdom Viridiplantae; phylum Streptophyta; class Magnoliopsida; order Asterales; family Asteraceae; genus Tanacetum; species Tanacetum coccineum. The sequence continues at coordinate 16,607 of BQNB010025761.1, forward strand.
TCTTGATACCTAAACCACAAAAGTCAATTTTTATATGAGAAAAAGAGCAGAAGAGGTCTTGCAACGCATTCCAATCCATAGAAGACAACGTGTAATTTCTTATACTTTTGTAATCGTTCAGTTTTTGGTATCATTCGTTAACTCGATTAGTTTACCTTGGCTAAAACAATTACTCTTGTATTAATTATGATGTTTGAAGGCTAATACCTTCGGGTATTAGCCGTTATTATGAAGATTTGAATGTTTGGTTTTGTTTATATCTTGATTTCTTAATTTATCGTTGTATGCTTGTTTATGTTTATCAATTCATACTTGTTTACGTGCTTTTGTATGCGACCTATCATTCAACTGGATCTAGTGATATGGACCAAGTAATCTAGATGCCGGGATAGCTCTCCGTATAGTGATTTATACATTTAGAATCATAGGATCACAAGTATTGTCCTTCTAAAATCGCGCTAAGGATACGCTTCTGGCTTAACTAGTTAACAGAAATTGCTTTTGGTTTATTGAACATTTTGACTAGTAGGTGAATCTAGATAATTGAACAAATAATGTTTTGATTCTATTGGATAGTTAGACAAGTGGACTACTAGAGTATAAATTGCCATTAAGCAGTAAGTGGGTAAAGTCTCTATGAGCTAGGATTTAACAAGATCATCATTGCTTTAATCCCTAAGATAGATTATAATCAGGTAATAAGGATGCTTTACGTGGATGCTTTAATTGTGACAGAATTAATGTGTCTACGTCTTAGGATGAAGTCCCGCCTAAGTCTAAGAATGATATGCCTCTTCGAGATAAGTAATCATTGCACTGAATAAACAAACCAACTTCTAATCGGATTAATGATGGCTAATATAGTTTTCTATCATAAGGCTCGACCACTCTTTTATCTTCTGTTAATTTGCTTGCGTGGGTTAAAGTGTCTTGAATTGATTGTAGTCACCAACCAAACTCGTGCCAGTCTCTCAGGCTGAAACCCCCCTTTTACCTATTAGAATTAGGATTAGAACTAACATAGGATTATCATAGGTTTGACTTAGATTAGAATTAACTTAGATTAGATCAACCAAGTTATAAATAAATTGAGAGATTTAACCTCGCTTCAAGTGTTCGACACCATACTTACCACGAATCTACCACCGACCGGGTACACTACCCCGTTAAAGTGTTGTTTTTGTTAAGTCGGCAAAATATAAATTTAAAACTTGAACTATCATAAATTAACACCACAAAACGACACATCAGGGAAAAATAATACTCAAATGTGTTTTGAACTGTTTTAAATTAAACCGTGCAAAATGTGATTTTGGTTTTGGGATAAGATATGTGCTTATGATTGCTACGTGAATATTATGTGTTGCATGATTGTTTGGATCGGAAGGGTACGCCTATCACAATATTTGTATGATTGTTTGGATCGGATGGGTATGCCTACCCAGTATTTGTATAGTTATTGGAGCGGATGGGTACGCCTACCTTGGTATGTGTGAGGTCCCGCCCTAATTTAGTGCTCCAGCTGGTATGCCCTTTAGGTGCGTAAGTGACATATGGTGATTGACTAGCGGGGTTGCTAGGTTGTGTTACATGACTAGCGGGGATGCTGTGTCATGGGTTGTTTGCATATATATTCACTGTCATATTGCACTATTGTCTACTATTTTGAAATATTGGCACAACTTTAGGGTTTAAGGTCAAACCTACGAGCTCACCAACATTATTTTTGACGTTTTCGAGTATCATTTTAAGGTGAAGTGAAAGAGGAATAAGTTGGTGATATGTGATAACAGACTTAGAAGTATCCCGTGTGGATTTTTCATGTGAAGTCTTGCTTGTTTTTTTATTTGGTTTAAGTATTTGGAAGATTTTGGTTTAAGTTTGGATTTGGACCCCTGTGTGGGCTATTGGATATTGTAAGAGGTTATGGATCTGATTGTGATTTGGGGACATCACTCGAGGTTGTTCGAGGTTGATGGTCTTCGTAACACTTGAAGTTTATGCATTGTAGTTTTCTCTATTTTATATCTTGTGTTGTGATTGATCATTATGTTGCGCTCCTGAGTTTCCGTCATTGTCGGGGTGTGACATTTAGTCTGAGATTTTACGATTTCGTCGCTCGGACCGCGAGAGAGTATTAGAGGATAAAGAGGCCTAAGCTCGGTTTGTAGGTTTAGGGTATCTTAGGTTTTCACCATTATAAATGATGGCTTAATAATACATCATAACCTACGGGTTTATTTAATGCCTAATAATTACATGATACAATAATAAGAGTGACTCTATTCAATTAAAGAGGTAACTCTTAGATCTTTTAGAAATAAAAGTGTAGGAGAATAACTTGACGTCAATAAGGATTAGATCCTTGTTCGGGTGTTTAGAAGCGAGAAGACCATGTCATTTCTTGATCGCCAAAGAAACCAAGAATTGTGTGAATCTCCACACTAAACGAGCCAAACTGTTTGGCTGCCCGAAGGGTGTGGTCAGAAAAAAAGAGAAACTCATCGATGCTTTAAGTTTATGAGATTCCATCAACTTAGAATATCCAACAAAACTTGTTTTACTAAGTGGCAATAAATATAAAATCCATTATTTTGTCTTGAGATCGGCCTCACAAATAGGGCAACGAACCGATCAAATAACACTTAATACCCCTTACATAAAATAGTCGTCCTCCGAAAACTGATTGGCAACTCGCTGATGATCCGGAAAGATCTTCGACGTATTTATTGTTTGTTTTCTTCATTTACTTTATCTTATCGAATAAACCTTAGCATCTAAAATAGCCTTCATAACACAATATTATGTTGATCTAGCCACCAATCAAATAGTTTTGTCGCATCTACATAACTTTTTATTTAAACATTGGAGATCTTTTCGTATTCGAAGATAGTTGATAAAAAACCAATCGATCCTACCTAAAAGAAAAGCAAGCAATGGCGTGAAGAAAAAGAACGTCAGAAAAAGGAAGAAGTCGTCAAGCAATATACAACTTTGTCGTCGAATACAACTCTACCTCCATGCAAATAAACAAAAATAAATCTAGGAAAACTCAAGAGACGAAAAGCAAGAAGATATTTTTAACATTTTATCCATTTTTTACGTCAAAAGACTCCTGTTCGAACTGCACGGAAATGCTAGATGAATGGTTAAGGCTGAAGCCTAATTATGGTCATGAGATCGATTAGGTTTAGGGTTAGGATTGCTTGTTCGATAAGATATGTTATCACTATAAATACACATGTAACGCTACTTGTGTAATCACAAAAACACAATTCGATAAAAGATCTATACAATATTTTACATGGTATCTGAGCGTTAGCTAAGAGCCACTAAAAAAATTTGCTATCCTCCGATCATCGGCTACTCGCCGGTGATCCAGAGGGATCCCATTTTTTTGGCTATATTGTTTTTTAATTAGGATTTTTTTTCACTTTTTATTCATAAACCCTATCACAAAAAACTCTAGCCGTCAAAATACACTAAATATGTTGATTTGTCATTAAGCAACAATATTTTTTTTCTCCTCATCAAATTGTCTTTTTTCTCGAAGATCATTCTCGTTGACAACAAAATTGACCACCAAATTGCCGCTGCTTCCAAAAGGATAAGAAAAGCATGACGTAAAAATAGCAAACGTCATAAAAATGAAGAAACAATATGCAATTACGTTGTCAAATTAATACAAGTTCATCTCCATGCAAATGGACAACAAAGAAGAGACAAGTTCTTAAAAAAACAATGTCAACACTAGTGCTAATAAGAAGAAAGATGTGAAGCCTACAATAGAGGTTAATAATTCAAACCCATTTGATGTGCTTAATTCGCTTGAAAATGATGTTGATTTGGGTACAAATGGTGAGACTTCAAATATGGCTAGTAAAAAGGTCAATTCTAGTGGATCCTTGTTCTGGAATGTGGAATCTAGCAGTATGAGTACTACCCCTCTTGTTGAAAAAATTGATAAAATAGAAAGACTTATTGATGGGAAGGTTACCCTTGTGGATGATGAGGGTAAACCTTTGACAAAGGTTGATTCTTCGGGTGATCATGATAATGAGGATGAAGTTGCATCAGTTGATAACGATATGGTAAATTTTCTGGCTTCAAAGAAGGTTGGATATTGTACTAATAGTCTGTTGGAACAATGGAAGGAATCTTATGTGACAAGATTCAAGTTATATGCGATTATTTGGATATCAAAGTTCGAGGTCGTAAGAAGAAATAGTTATTATTGTTTCTTTTGTAGTCTAGTCACTTTGTGTACCTTACTTTCAGGAAGTAGTTTTGCCTATGTAACGGGCGGAGATATGAGACTCACCCTCATTCTTTATACTTAACTGTTTTTTTGAAGTAATAAAATTTACTGAGGAAACCTTTAATAAAAAAAAGACAACAAAGAAGAGAAGAAAAATAAGAAGAGAAGAAGAAGGCTATTTCAACATTCTATCAAACTTGTACGTTTAGAAGCCTCTCATTCAAACTGAAGGAGAGTGTTAAATGATAGGTTAAGGCTCAAACCTAATCAAGACATTAGAGTTAATAAAGTCTAGGGTTTATGTTAGCTTATTATCAAAGCAATGTTTTATTATAAATATATATATATGATATCTTATGTAATTAGAGGACATGCAATCAATATAAACTTTATTATTTTACAAATTTTGATATATATAAAGTGTCACCGTTTATAAGATATAATGCAAAATGTTCGACATATTACTTATTTAAAATATTTTATTATCTAAATATTTTTTCTTCAAGAAAAATATATGTATACGTATATATTGTTAACTAGACAAAATTTAAAGTCTTTTAAAATTTTTGAGGCCTTGTATAATCACCCACAAAACACAAAATAGATGAAATGGTCTTAAATCAGCTAAATTAGGCTCCGTTTAATTTCCTTGTATTAGTCACATTTGTAATTAATATATGACCCTCACCCACCCAACGACCTCGATACCTTTCACACAAACAAATTTCAACTCATATTTTGTCAACGGTTAAGAAGCAATACATCATGCATATATATATAAATTGATCCAAAATAGTTTGCATATTCATATAACAACGAATATATAGATAAAATTGATATATTACATATATCATACGTCTGAAAAAGAACATCAGTCATACACGTAAAGTTTATTAATGCTACAATGAAAAAATAGAAAATAAACTCACGTACAATTTAACTTAATAACATGTAACGCAATTTCTTTCTATATTTGAACAACTCATGCTCAAATTATTTTATCGGTTCTAGCACTGAGGAAAGTCGGCAGGCGGTGGTGGCAGTGTTGATTCCGGCGTACCACCGTTATCCACCAAGAAAGCCATTCCCAGACCCCACGGCAAATGTACATCCAAATGGCAATGAGCATACCACACACCTATAATTATTTCATTTAAAAAAATATATTAATTGTAGTCAACAAGAAACTATTCAAGACAGGGTTAGTTAAGAATCGGTCAATTAGGTAAATCATGCATGCATGCTTAACATATTTTATATTTAAAATCAAAATGAGAAAATGACCAAGTCTTTAATCACCTGGATTATTAGCTCGGAATCTGATCACAGCCCAACCACCGACGGGAACACCAATTGTGTTACGTTCTTGGGGATTAACCAAGTTAAAATTTTGGGAGTCAGTTGCGGAATTATAGTTGCCAAACCCTTGAGCCAACACGTAAAAGTTGAATCCATGCAAATGCATGGGATGATTTTCCACACCAATTAAAGCTGTGTTCTGAAACACCACTTGAACCGTAGCATTAAACCTGACTCTTTTCACACTTGTTAGCTTAGGTGCAAACAAAAGGCCGCTCTGATCGAAACTGTTGTTGATGTTTGTGTAATCGAATACCAAAGGTGGTGTATCCGGAAAATCTGTTGTGTAAACACCACTAATGTTTCTAAAAACGGCTTCCAGAAGAGATACTTGGGATGGTAGTACAAATGAACGATTGTTCATGCTTGCTGACAATCGTTGCCCAAAAATTCCTGAACAATTTTGGCTAGAATTACAAGGTGTTAAACCCAGACCGATGGTCACAAACATGTTTTCATCCACTGTGCGTGGAACGGGTGACCAGAAGGGGCTAGTCACAAGAGACGTTAAGTTGTTTGAAAACGCAAAAGCTGTGGTTGTGTCATTTGAAGTGGGTATAACTGGAAGAAATGGTGGTGTTGTTTGTGTGGCATTTTGGTAAGCAAGTATTCCAGTTGTGGTATTGCCATTGAAAGTAACACCGACTGCAGTAGCATATGGACTAGCTGTCATGTAATACAGTCCTAGAGATTGATTTGTAGTCAATAAGACATCGTGGGTTTGACCTGGACCAAGGACGAGAACATCTGTTTCGAAAGGGTTTACGTAGGCTGCATCCGCTCCAACAACAGTCATGCTGTGGTTGGCAATCTTGAAAAAGAATTGAGTATTGAGGGCAGCGTTGATTATTCTCAACAAATATGTTCTTCCTGGCACAACGTCTAGCCTGTATGTGTCTGATTACATACAAGATAACACTAATTAGTTGTCATATATATTAAGCAACATTCTAAAGGTTGTGATTTTCTAGGTGCTGATGTACTTACTGTTTGAAACACAAGTGTTAAACAAATCACCGGGCCAACCGTTGAAGGTATAAGCATCGGCATCAGTAGGAGCGCCTCCGCTAGCTAGTGCGGTGTTTTCAACATCGATAGGGTTAGCATTCCACCATTCTCCTGTAACGTTATTATTGTTTCATCGTATTAGTATGTAAGAAAATTAATTATGTATATGATAAATTAAACAAGGTAGAAAGATATGAAATAGGAATATACCTAACAAGATAGTATCTTCACCAAAGGGTTGTGCGAAAGGGTATGTTTGACCGTCACGTGGGCGGATGACTAGAGCGCCATAAACAGTAGCTCTGAGCCATTGAACATGTGAATGCCACCAAAGCGTTCCCACTTGTCCAGTAAGATTAAAACTGTAAGTATAGTTACCTCCTGGCCTAATAGGGCACTGAGTGATGAATTCAGGACCATCTGCCCACTGAGTTAACCTTTGAAACACACCATGCCAATGAATGGTGAGGTTGTTCGGAGATTGGTTAAAGACGTGGACAATAAGCGTATCTCCCTCTTTAACCGTTAAAGTTGGGCCTGGAAGGCTTGCGTTAACTGCAGTAATTACTTGATTTTGACACAGTCGATTCACCGTTAAATTGCTTACCTGTTAATTAAGAAAGTTATTATTTTAACCAGACCATTGTATTGTAATATCTAAAAGTGAAGGAATGAGAAGAGAAGCAGATTGTTACAACAAATGAAGTTTCGACAGTATCAGCAGAGACTGTCCACAGCGAAAAAGAGAGTAAAGCTACCACGACTCCAACCACAAACGCAGAGCTCGATGCCATAGCTCGAGGGCTAACAAAAGAAATATGCATGTGTATGTATGTAGGAGAGCTAGCTAGATCTTCTGAGATTAGCAAATGAGTTGATCAATTAAGTTGTGTATGTTAGGTGTATATATATGGCTAAAGATCGGGAAACAACTAGGAAATTTAATTTAAAAACGTAAATCTATTAGAAGATCTAAATAGTAGTTTGAAGAACATTTCAAAAGACAAATGTCGTGAAATAATAGTTGATTTTTCTGGAAACAATTTGACTAAAGATGCACGTTGTCGTTAACCCTTCCTTCTCTTAAGCATAGGTTTGACTATATAAACATTAAATATGTATATGGCATTAGCTAATTATCCATGTAAATAAAGTATCGATCTCATTAAAAATACAAACGGCCACAAACATTTTACGAACCGAAACACCAATACATGTATATACAGTGACGAAACTAGGTATTTCTTTCGAGATCGATGAATATATATTTGCTGCGTAGTGTTACATTTGTTAAAAACCCTCTATTAATCTTAAACGTAACTAGTCTCTAAAACTTATTCTAGTATTATTGCTAAACATATAGTCTAATAAACTCTTCTACAAGTTATCTCTTTTAAACTTTGTCTTATCTATTTTAAAGAAAAGTCGTGCAATAATATAATATTAGTGATATTTGGTTAGGGTACGTTGATTTTTCTTCAATTCTACTTTGTGACACCCAACCCGATATGATCGAGCATCTACTCTCATACTCATCCTGACATCTGTTTCACACCTAACATGTTTTCAACATATTTGAAATTCAGTTTATGTAATTCTCATTAACCGTGTGGAGATGTCTGCCATATATGTATGTCGGATCGTCACGTAATACAAGAAATGACGCTTTTAGCCACGGGCCACTTTCAGCGACATGATCAAAGTCAAAGAACTGAATAATTGTTTCTTTTTTAACTCTTACAAAATCACCTTTATCTCAGTTCTAAATAGTAATCAAAATATATCGACCAATACATTCTGCTTGCATGTGAAATCTATGTGAGATGTCTGCCATATTGAAACTGCGAACCATATTTTTGTCGACTGCTCGGTTGCCATTGGTGTGTCGAACTCTATTTCTTCACGGTCGGGGTGAATTTTGTCCAAAGGACCTTCAAAACTTAATCCCGTGAGCCGTTGTGTTTGATATCATCATTAAGGCTAAACCTTGCTTTGATGCGGCTTTTAAAACTACTTGGATTCTATGGAAATATAGGAATATGATTTGTTTTCATTTGAAGTCTCCTGGTAAGGATACTCTTGTCGAACTAATCATGATCCTCTCAGACTCGGATTCTTTATAGGAATAAGAAATTTAATCCGAGTTGGATCGATTGGATCTCGAATCCTATTGATGCTTGTAATAAATTCTTGTAATCTTTTCTAGCTTTTTGTTTTTTTTTCTTCTATAAAACTGCCGTTAAGAAAAACGATTGGTCCAGAACAATGTGTATATAAAAGTCATGACGCTATTATCATTATTTCTTGTTATACGTGTTTCACACAAAGGTCAAACCGTGTGATTAACTACTGTAAGTAGGGTTAATTTGTATCACTGGATAATGAGATTGTGTACAGTATAAAAAAGATATGACAAGTTAAAAAATTATACGGCTTGACGAAATACAAACAATGCTAAACACTAACCAATCGGTCCACTAACAACTACCGTAATATATATGCTTTCAACGTATACAATTTAACAGTTTTAAAGGTTCGATTTGTTTCCATGTTCTGTATTATAATTTGAACACAGGCAACATTACAATGATTCTTCGTATATAACTTTTTTATAGTGTACTACTTTCAGGAAAATAACAAATAGGATTTGAGCGGAATAATACTGCAATGTCCAAACACAAAAGTCCTCGAGTTATTCATGTTTCTAGAAGATTAAAATTCCAAGTCAAAGAATTTGGTAAAGAATAATGTGGTTTATGACTTTGATAATTACGTATTTTTACTATATTTTAACATCGTTCCTACAATTTTATGCATCTCTCATGTAGATAACGAGGTTTGTACAGTCGCGCTTTGCAACAAAACATTTCAGAGTCTCAATTAAACTCGGTTACATGAATATCTAATTTTTTGAGTTAAGCAAAAGCTCATAAAAAAAGTACTCTAGTTTTAACAATTAGTTAACATGTAAAACTATAAAATTAATAAAAGTTTGATATATTAGGTTCTTCATGTCATATTTTAAAAAACATGTGATACAGAATTCATAGATGAATAAAAAGTTTAGAATAATATCAGTGTTGCAAAACAAGGTCTACAAGGCCGATTAATTACCGATTACGTGCTACAAGGCCACCAACCTTGCCGATTAGTGTAACAGGGTCAAACAAATTGGTCAACCGTGGTCAACGACGATCAACGGTGGTAAAACTTGCCGGAAACCTTCTAATCTTGCCGGAAATACCTAAAACTCAACGTAAACTTGTTTTGATCACTTATAGTAACTGTTTGAATCTAGTACATTTTTTTAGAAAAAAGTCTTGCCAATAATATCAAAAACTCGCCTAGAATACACAAAACTTGCCGGAAGTACTCAAATTTTGCCAGAAATGCCAATCCGATTAATCCCGCCTTGACCGATTACAAGCTAAAGGTGGTCGACCGCCTGGCTAACGATTCACGATTTTTGCAACCTTGAATAATATACATCGTTCGTCCTTAAACTTGTATCGAATATACAAGTTTAGTATGAGTGTCAAAAAATCTTCGCCCATAGTCCTAACTGTTCACTTTTTGCATTGTCCACGGTCCTTTTGACTACCGGTCGTAAGTTAACATCTGTTACGTCCCTCACGTGCCTTTCACGTGAGGGCATAATCGTCATTTTACCCTAAGATGAATTATTTCTCTTTCCCATTTAATGCTCTTCTATCATGTCCCATCCTATTTTCCTGCCATGACAATAATATAGCCTTTCCTCATATTCTTTCCTCGTCTCTAAACTTTCTTGAAAATTTTACCTAAAACCCCAACTGCATATAAATTTTCTTGTTGGGATAAAACTTTGCAACATGGACTTTACATTATATCAAGTAAAAGAAAACTATACTACAATTGATGAGGGGGAAGAACAAAAATCTGCTAAGAAGAAATATGGTGAGTTTTTGGTTATAATCGTTTTCAGGTAATGTTGGTACGATTGTTTAAGGAATTTGCCTAGAGTTTGTCTCCCAAAAGTTCCACACGAATTATGAAAAACAATGCAGAATATATATATTACGTATGTTGTGACGGCGTCAGGTGATGCGTGTGACGCCGTAACCTCGCCGTCGATCTTTAGGGTTTTCTTCCAGCACCATAGTTTGACGTTGTCCCGTTGTAAGCCGTGACGTCGTCACTTGAGGATTGTGACGTAGTGAAGGAGGTCATCCCAACACACTGAGCCATCAAAGTGTACACCAAAACTACAATTTTCGGGCACATTTGGTGACCGCGTTACGAAAGCGGTCACGAACCCGAACTTTGCCTATTTTCTTAAGTTCTTCGCCAAAAGGAGCTAAAGTTATGTGTAATTCTTTCGTTTACATCCCAACTACCTAAAACTTCAAAAGAAGAAAAATAAGGCAATAAAAGGATTGAATATGCACAATTTAAAGGGATAAATGACCCTTAAACACCATTCAAGGATGGCCTTGTGACAAAAGGTTGTGATTATCACTCTAAAATGTGTGATGTATCAACTTAAATTTCTGTTATGTGCAAATAACCTTGAAGTTTCCACACCAACCTTCTAAAAGAGATAATCTTTCCTAGTTTGAGTCTGTTTGGCGGTGGGTTGAAACCCTGTTGATTAGTTGGCCAAAAGGTCAAAGACCATGGTTACCAAAACAAAAATAAAAAATAAAAAATGACCCTAAAAAGTGTATGAAATTACACCTTACCATTGATGTATGATACTTTTGTAGCATATAATTAGTAAGCTTTGATTCATGTCGAATGCCTTGGTAAATCGATGTTATCCTGATATGTTTCGGGTTTTAGAAGTTGTGTGTTGTAGGGTAGATATAGTCAAAAGAATTTGTTCCTTTTTGAGAGCATGATACTGATGTGGGCTTCTTGATGAATTGAAGTGATATTTACATGGCGTGGTTGAAGTGGAAGTTAAATTGTTGTTGTAACTTACTTTAGTAATACCAGTAAATTCGAGATCAAGCAACAAATGTTACAGATTTGAGATATCCTAATTCATGTCTCAAATTAACATGTATCAAAATTCATTACACGTTAACATGTTACCATGTAGTGTCGTAGTACAGTTTATTGTGTGAATTCATTTGTTTGTTTTTGGATTTTCAGTTATGATAATTTTATTTACCAATTATGTTGCAAGGTAAATACTTAGGACCTCAGATGAGGATTCAAAATTATCAAGCCTACTTCATTGCGTATTTTAGCAGTTGTGATTTAGTACACAACAAAAAATATTGTCTGGTTTGTTAGCTTCATTCGCTTGACGCATCATGCTTGACTTGCTCGGGGAAACTAGTTGTGTTGTGTCGAAATTGATAATTTTACCAATTGTGTAACATGCTAAATCCTTAGGATCTCGGGTGAGAAAAACTAAGTTATCAATTTGTGTATTTTAGTAATTTCAAGCAATACCATACCAAATTCGAATGAAAGTGAATTCTCTTAAACTATATGACAAGTTTGTATGCTTGCTTGAAGGTTTTTATTTTCTTCTCTATTTTCCTAGCATATAGCATGCAAATGTTCACATAAGTTAGTCAAGTAGATGTAAACATTATATCATCAACACACGTGTGCGTTGTGATCCGAAACATTGTTTAAGTCATGGTAAATTACGCATTTATCTTTCACGTTATACCAGTGTGATAGAGCATGCAAAGTTGCGTGTGTATCAATGATCATAAATATAAATTTATGAGGTGATGGTCACCACAATTTTGGCAAGCAATTAGTCAAATTTCTTGTCCAAATACACATAAGATTTGACATGTAGAGACTGTAGAACCATGAAGGGGGGTGAATACGGTCTTTTCAACTTCTTTAAAGTTTATGAAACTTCAAGTCTCCAAGAAACCAAGTGGTGCACTAATCTACTTGATGATAAAGAGAATAAGTAGATAGAGATAGAAAGAGGGATACACCACGATATATACTGGTTCATGATGGGGGTCTATACCATCCATACGTCTAGTTGCGAATCTACGACACCTATACTATTACTACAGTATTATCCTTATGGTGGACTATAAACGATATTACAACTTCTCTCCACCAATATGCACTAAGATCGGCGCGTACTAAGAAGAGCTACTCCTTACGGTATTCCGCCCTCGGAATACACCCATAAGAACACGTGATTCGACTTTCTTCTAAGATCACTAAGATCAACTAGGACCACTAAGAACTTCCTTTTGGAAGTATACCGAACCCCAAGTAGATCATCCGATGATCTATTCTTGATCACTAAAATACAAGACTTCCCTTACAACCAAATTAAATTAAAGTTTTTTGTTTCAAATCAAGTCCTAACCTAACCTAGAGACTCGATTCTAAAAAAATAGTATGAGAAAGAAGACCCTTGACTGTTAACACACAAGTGTGGATTAGGTACTTGTGTATCTCTCTTATAGAGACGTGTTTTATTTAATTGATGATATAAGAGAAGATTATAACATAAGAGGTGTTAGACTTAGAGGATATGAGAAGAGAAAAGTAACGAAAGAAAGAATGACAAGATGTGAGGAATATAAGAGCCAATGAGGGGCATTTATAAGCCAAAATCCTAAATTGGTAAAAACCAATTCGAGAGTGGCGCGCTGCTCACGCGTCAGTGCGTGACCAGCACGCCAGAATCCCATCTTGGTATTTCGGGATTTTGATTTTTAAATACCCATTCTTGCTAAACCCCCAATTGTACTTCACGATATTACCTTTCCATTATTCTTACACTCAAGGTCAACCAACTTAAATAACCATTTGATAAAAGCGATTATGAAGTGTTTAAAAGAGATTTTAGGGATGTTTGTCTAACTTTAAGGAGATAGGAAAGAACCATTGGACAAAGAGTGTGTTTCGGTATTCCTCACATTTAATTGGCTTGGTTAGAAACTAACCATGATTGAGTGGGTAAACTGGCATAGTTAGGAAATAAGGAATATGCCAAAGGAATAAAGAATATGCCAATGGAATATTCCTTTACTTAGAGAGGAACTGTGGATGTTGAGAGGGAGAATTTGAATTTCAAATTCAAATTACCACATGTGAGATATATGTGAGTTGTCATAAGTTGTCATTGTTGGGAATTAAAAGTCTACACACTTAGTACTGCCAAGCCAACATTTAGTACTGCTTAAGTTACAACTGCTAGTACTAACCAGTTAGTACTGCTAGAGTAAGTTAGTACTGCCAGTACTAACTTAAGACTACTGAAGGACTTAAGACTACTGCATGAAGATTAAGACTGCTAAAGTGATAAAGACGTGTTAAGTGATATGCATTAACTTATCCAGTGTATATCTTATTAAGTTAGAAGATTTGCAGTTATCTATTAGAATTATAGAAGATTTGTAGTTATCTTGTAAAGGACTCCTTGGTGTATAAAAGGAGATCCTAGGTTATGGTTATATTGACATATATACATTTTGATATATAGCTTCAAGGTTGTAAACCCTAGTACTACACAGAGTACTCGTATTATTGATAATAATAATATTGGAGCTTTTTAGTAATATCATTATTCATACATTGTTCATACAATTTACTGTTTCATTAATATTCTTCTAAGTATTAAAGAGTAGATTCCGCATACTCTTTAGTATTCACAAAGTTTCTACCATAGTTGTTTTGGTTCTATCCAAAGTAACTTAACCTTTACAAGCTAAGGAATCAATCTTAATTTGGGATCAACAATCATGATGTGATGGTTCGGAGCCTTTGTTTTCAAATTTAAATTTTAAATAAGAATCTTAGGATAAGGAGGTGAGGTGATAAGGTGTGTAGGAGAAGTATGTGAGAATTTGAATTTCAAATGTAGAAGTGGGGGAGGAGAAGTGTATGGAGGAAGCTTTGAGTGGTGTGTGTGTGTAATTTGAAATTCAAATGAATGTGTGTATGAGTTTAGATATGAAGAAGAGAATGAATAGGGAATGTATGGTAGAGAATGTTGTGATATGATGTATAGGAGCCTATGTTGGAATGTTGGAGGACAACAAGTACAATGAGGTACATTATATTAGGGAATGTGAGTTGTTACATGTGAGTATAATATTAGGGAAGGTTTAAGTGGGGAAGGTTTAAGGTTTATAGTTGTGAAGAAGACGAAGATAATCAAATGATTAATTATGTGGTTTAATCATATTGTCATTAAGGAATAAGGGAATTTGAAAATAATGATTAGAGAATGTTTCTGGGAAAGTAGAAAGAATGTTTGTTGGAATGTTGGGATTGTGTGGAAGGATGAGAATAATCATTTGTTGGGGAATAAGGATTAACAAATGATTAGGGAATGTTTACGTGAAAAGTAAGGTATAGGTGATGTGTGAGGAATATATAGAAGAATGTGAGAGTTTGTAAAACATTTAAGTGTAGCGAAGGTAAGAAGGATCAAAGCATAACTAACCTTCAATTACCATAAACTTAAATAGTCATTAAGACTTATCCCATGATTATCAACAATGGATATGATCACTAATCATCTTCATGCAAACAAGCTACGTTCTTTGCATGTCAAGCACATCCCGTAAAGGGAAAGGATGCATTTACGCAAAGTGACATTTGACTTAGTTTGACCAATAAGGGAGTAAAACCCGTTACGTGATTAGAGACAACGTAAATCCGGATTAAGGTCAAATGAAAACTTTCGTTTGATGATATGTTGAAAGTATGTTTATACTAGGTTTAGAAAAGAGTTTCTGTTCTTGGCTTGAGGCGTTTGATAAAAGAAATAAGTTGGCATTTTATTGAAAAACAAGAGGATTTGTTTCATCTCCTCTCTAAGTATAAACCTCGTTTCGAGTATTTATAATTGCTCAAATATCATGTACATACCTCTATTGAAAGATCCATATGTGTCGGGTAAGAGTAAAGCCGACGAGCAAAATCTGCTAAAATGGACTTCAAGTGTGACGCGTGACCAACGCGCCAGAACCACTGTTTCGGTTTTGCGGATTTTGGATATCGTTTGTGATTATAAGTGTTACGAATGTTTATTTTTCATCATTAAAACATAAAGGAGATGTTAGTCAATGTTGCCCCGACAATCTCCCCCTTTTTGATGATGACAATAAAAATTTCGAAAGAAAATAAAATTACAAACATAGCGAAGATGAAGAACGTCGTTGATGTAGCATGCTTCTTGATCTTGGCTTAATTCGGTGAAGCTTGACATTTTTCTTCAACTATGAGCTTAGTAGCTTTTCTTCTCCCTCGTAAGCTTTAGCTCTCTTTGCTTTCCTTCTCCCCCTTTTACCCAATAAAAAAGGTGTGATCTTGATATTTCGATTGAAGGTAGATATCTTTTTATAAGTATACAAGGGTAGATATATTCAAACGTGCTCCCCCTAGATCGTTTCTCCCCCTTGTTTCAAGGTGGGGATCCATGGGTCAAGAGCATTGCCTTTGAGGTGTTCTTGGCTATAGGTAGCAACAAACAAACATAAAACACCACAAGCAACAAACATATACGTATGCTCAAGTACAACATGGGTTAGCTCACCATTTGGATACTTGCAAACATAGATTAGTACAAAAATAATCACATGCATAACATCATCATGTAGATATTCATAGGACAAATATATCAATCATGCATCAATATATCACATACTCAAATAAGCATAATACATATTCAAGTTAGATCACATAGTTTCACATACAAGCACTTTTAAGAGTGTATAGCGAGACCTAGATGTTCAAGGCAAGATGTGATAGATATCTAATTACTTTTAAGTTCGTGTGTGCCTGGTCTTAATTCGTGACACCTACTCATAATCCAATTAGGATATAAACGCAATTTTGAGTGCATTATGTTTAGAAGTTTTGTGAAATGTTTACACCAACAATGTGAGTATAATTTTTCACTCATATATGATCCTAAAGTGAGAAGACTTTTCAAAAACCTAGGTTGTAGATTCTGATTTCTAACATATTCCTAATTACATCCAAAGATGAGTGGGCATATTACATATGTATATACTAATCAAGCACACTCAATATCTTAATTATGTCAATCATACGAAAGTCCTAAGCATAAGTTACTCACTAATGAAAAGTTATGGCATGAGAGGATTCCTAAGTGGGTAATTGACACCGTCTATTACTTTCCCTCTAGATTAGTACAACCTCTCAATTTAGCACATATATGGTGTAAAGGTGACCTAAAAAACTAACATATCCTTTATCTTAGGAAACAAGTTAGTTATAATCCCTTCCATGACTTTCGTGTAATTCCTAAGCACATTAAACTTCAAGAGCTTAATATCATCCAAAGCAAGGACAATCTAAGATGCCTAGATTATCTTAAATCAAGAAAAACATGAAGATGTGCACCATACACATTTCCTTCAATGATCTCATTTTGAAAATTATTTTTCCAAACTTTTGGAGATGCATGTATAACGCACGAGCATAAGTAGATAATGTATGAATTCAAAACATGCAATTAAGCACCTAGCGTCTAATTAAAAATAATATGTTGGAGTTGTGAACTCACGATATACTATCTTTAATAGATATGAAAACAATTAGCATGTTAGAAATAAACATGAAATCAACTACCATCATGGCAAGTAGGCATGTAAGCAAATAACATCATACCATCATGGTAAGTAGGCATGTAAGCAAATAGTATCAAAACAGATTTTTCATGCAAGCATAATTTTCATATCATCACTTAATAACACTAACAAGTAAGCATATAACCACCTAGCATTTAGCCTATCATTAATTAATTATTTCGACAAGTGAGCATAACATCCAAGTATTTTCAATTAATGACAAACTAACTTATTCATAAAGACTATTAATCGCTAAGCATACCATTTCAATCATACATAGCAAAAGTCACAAAATCACATAATCACATACACACAATCACATATAGGCATATAATCATCTATTACAAAAATCACTCAAATATGTCATGCAACCATATATACGAAAGCTAGGATGATATTCTTAAAAGTTTAGTAAGTTAATGCTTGTGATATTCCTTTTAGATGTTTGATGATATTATTATTGGTTTCTTGATTTGAAACAACATGATTTTGTTTTAAGTTCGAGAATCTTAACTCTTTGTTGGTGTTTTTAGTTGGAATTGAATGATCAAGTAACACATGCTAGTTCCTATCATTATGCATGTTTGCACCAATATTTGTCGAGCCATGCATGATAATTCCAGTTATAGTTGGTTGTGAGGGACACTTGATCATCATTTTGGATTTTCGGTAATGATAACTTTATTTTCATTATGTTACAAAGAAAATACTTTGGATCTCGGATGAGTGGTCCAAGTTATCAAACCTACTTTAATGTGTATTTTAATCCTTCTTGGATATTTTACACATATAGGAACACATATTCCATTACTGAGTATAATATCTCGAAATTATGGTCGATGTGTTGGTGTCAAAACATTTAACCTTAACTACCTCAAAGTGTAAGGTTAAGTTAAGTTACATAGTTTCTTCGGGACGAGAGACTATATTATCTGTTAAATTTTTTGTGTATTTTAGGATTGTTTATGCAATTACCATATCGAATTCCGACGAAAATCTCTTAACTTTGGTGACAAGTTTGTTGTTAGAATAAATTTTTTTTTATTTTCTATCCTAATACACATAAAATGCGTCACAATAAATTATGAGCAGTCAACACAAATACAACCATCTTCATACAAGGGTGAGTTGCGATCCAAGGTAATTTTGTCAATGAATTTATCTATTGAATCTTTCATGTCTGTCATGGGGAATAGAGCATGCAATGTTGCGAGTAAGTCGATATTCACACATTCAAATATGTGAGGAGAAGATTACCACAATATTGACAAGATATATATCAAACTTCTTGTTCATAGCACATAGGTTTGACATGTAGAATCCAAGATAATATCAACCATAGTTTGAATAATGCATTGACATGTATCCATCATCTCGTTAAAACAACTATGTTGCTTAACTTATAGCACGTAAGCACATAAGCTCTAAGAGCACAAGTATATATATCTAAAGATCATGCAAACTAATTCTATACCTCTACCCTTTCCCTCAAAGCCTCACTCAAATCAAAATCCTATAGTGCATGTCAACCATATACAACCTCAACTAGACGAAAAATATCATGCAAAAATCATATGCTCGCTTTGTCTTAGACCTAAGTGTTCTCTCATTCATCTCACCAATGACTTGTCTATTGGATGACCTCTAGCCTCTTAGATACTCTAATGACGGCTTTTTATTTCTAAGAATTTTATATGTTGGAGTTGTGAACTCACGATATACTATCTTTAATAGATATGAAAACAATTAGCATGTTAGAAATAAACATGAAATCAACTACCATCATGGCAAGTAGGCATGTAAGCAAATAACATCAAAACATATTTCTCATGCAAACACATTTCTCATATAACTAATAAGCATATAGCATGTAAGCACATAACCACTAAGAGCACATATACATAAAGGTTAAGCAAAGGACTTCTAGACCTCTAACCTTTCCTCTTAAATCAACATCCTATAGAGCATGTCAACCATGAGGAATCTTGTAAGTTTTTAGGTTTTTTACTTAATATTTTAAACTTTCCTAATGCGCCATCCTTAGACTCAATGAACACTACCCAAGTGTAATTTTAGTGATCATCAACAATCATCAAAGTGTATAATTTTCCTCCGTAACTTTGAATAGGTGATGGACCAAACAAATCTAAGTGTAACAACTCTACGAACCTAGTAGTTGCCACTTCATTCCTAGTCTTATTGTTTGCATACCTTCACTCCCTATACCACATGTATCACAAAAGTACCTATCAAAACTTAACTTTGGTAAGTTTCTTACTAGCTCTTTGGAAGTTAGGTTTTGAACTATCCTCATATTGGCGTGATCTAACTTCCTATGCCAAAGTGTTGAGTTATTTACTATAGATGCAAGGCAAATTTGTTCTTTAGAATTATCTCCCAATTTGCACTTATATAATTCATTTCTCCTATGACTCTTAGCTAGCGTTTTACTATTTTTAGTAATACCAATTGGTTGTTTTATGTCTCAGAAATCTTAATGAAACCTAATAAAGTGTGAAAAGCGAGTTTTAGGAATTATGGACGCCAAACGAGAATTTTCTAAAAAGTTACTATAATCCTAAAAAGCAGCTGACGCGCTGATGATGCTTCAACGCGTGGCCAACACGCTATCGACTGATCAATCCTCATTCTCAATGTGTAGATCTCCATTTTCCCTTTCTGTGGCCTTTTGAATCAACTAAATCGGAGTTCGAACGAAGAAGTTATGATCAACTACAACAACTTCTAAAAGTTGATTTCTTCTTTTGAGTTTAGTTCTTGATGGTTTTTATGCGTTCTTAATGGCATAAAACTTAGATTATGATGTATTCAAGTTATATAAGTTGTAAACACATAAATATATTTTCAAAACACATGCCATGCAATTTTAGTCTCACTTTATGTTAATCGCCTTTAACTTTCTAAGTTCTCCTAACTTTGAAGTTATGACAAAAATAAGCTACTAGCATCAACCAAATTCACACAACATTTTTGAAAACTATGGTATAAAGTACATAAAGATTCATAAACATAAAAGGAAAACACAGATCAATTTTAATGGATGATTTTTGTTTCACGACCACGAGATAAAGATCCACCATTGATGCTTTGTCGATCATGTGCTTATAGCAACCACTATCCACAATCTAATAGACCGGTTCAAGCTTATACCTAACAAACATATAACTCAAAAACTTGGTCCTTAATAGTTGTTGGGTCCATTGATATTAGTATAAAACACTCCCAAGTTAAACATCCTTGGGTCTTGAAGCAATTAGCTAAGTCTCTCAAGACCGAACCTTGAAAATATTGACCAATGTTTTGATTGAAAATTATTTTCATTTTGAAATCTTGCTCTAAAGTTCGTTTTAGAAAATATTTGGTTTAGGTAGGAATTGTCGCACCGTTGATATGAGTTATGCGATTGATGATGTGAAGACCCCTGGTTATGAATCCTCTCTCTTTTAAAAAGAAGGTTAGTTGTTTAGGCTAGGTTTATTTTGAAATGGAGGTCTTTGATTGTACGAGGTTGAAGGTTTCAAATTAGGTGTTGGTAAGAGTGGTCTATGGTCGACTCGAGTTTGAGTAAATACGGGTTTAGAATAGACATTAGACAAATCATCAAAACAAGATTTTTCGTTTTGACTCCCTTTTAAAAACATGATTGGTTTGCTTAGACTCTCGGAAATGGTTTTCTTAGTTTTCGAATATCCAAGACCTTCCTTATCTTGGGACAAATTTTAACGACATAACATGTTAGCATTAAAATATGTCGACTTATACGGAATTACATTAGATATTATAAGGCGTGACACGTAGGGACTAATAATGTTAAGTTATGATAGTTATAGTGTCACACGCCTATAAATACCCCCTCTATACTTCCATGGAGGGGTGAGGATAACCATTTGTATCTTATAAGTGTGTGTGTTTCTCTTTCTCTCTTTAGAAACACACACACATCTTCCCTTTCTCTCTCTACATCTAATAATATGGCTTTCTATTTCTTTTATCCTACCCGATCTTCGGATCGTGTGTTTTAGGCTAGAATCTTTATGGGTAACAATTGGCATCAAAGCCTAGGAGTATTTTGTGTTCGTGTTTTGCTTATTAGAGGTAGTTCATGGCTTATTCAAGCTTATAGTGGCTTATTTTCTAAAGAAAAAGCCATGACTTGATTTTGTCTTGTGTTTTTTAGATAAAAAGTTAGAAACTTTATATTCTTTATAGTTTCTATCTTATATCTAAGGGGTGTTTGGTTCATGCTTATGGGTTTCGATCAGCTTATAAGGAGCTTATAGCACTTAGCGTAAGAGTAGCTTATATATTTCGTGGGTTTTCATGTGCTTATTCGGGCTAAAAAGTTAAAGTATCACTAGGGCTTATTCGGTGTCAAATGTAGCTTAAGATAGTGATTATTCAAGCTTATATGATGTGTTTTTTGTGGGTTTTGGAGTGGAGAAGAAGGTATAGATCAAAAGGTACAAAAAGCAAAAAGTACAATTTGTCTTATATTCAGTGATTTATACACTTGTGGTAGACAGAGATTTATACGTGGGTTTGATCCGATGATTTATACCTATGCTCAACACGGCGATTTATACGTGGTTTTGAACTAGCAATTTATACCTCTGTCTAAGACCGCGATTTATACCACGTTCAAAGGCCGCGATTTATACCACTTTCATAGACCTCGATTTATACCATCCTAAAGGAGGCGATTTATACCTTCCTTAAAGGAGGCGATTTATACCATTCTTCAAAATAGGTGATTTATACCGATTTTTATGGCACGGAATTTACCATTTTTGGTAAATTCAAGCGAAATTGATTTTCAACTGAAATTTAAATCATTTTCGGTAAAGGCCAATTTCACCTAATTTCGTCAAGAAACAAACTTAAACACTTTCCACAGTTTAAGGAAATTCTATGTTTTGAAATCCTAATTTCCCAAAAAAAATTGATGTGGCTGAATTTGGGAATATATAATCATGTCAATCAAAACAAACACCAAAGCAAACATAACACTTAATGTTAAAACGATCATTAAGATTCACTAAAACGTCAAAATGGCTATGGAATTTGGATTTTAATGTCAAGTGATCATGAAGTTTATTTGGTATCCCTTATTTGAGATTGAAGTGGGTTTCACGAAGGCATCTACTTATTTCATCATCGAGACCTCCTTCTATTTTCTACCCCTTTTTTCCAAACCCAATCTATCGATTGATGACTTGCTTGAACCTATACGGTTTATGATTGAGACTTGGATTATCTAGTTTCTAATAGTCGGGGTGGTTGGTTGAAGACCTAGTGAACTATCACTTAAAGGAGATACATTGTAGTACTCAATGTTACACGCAGATGCAGATGTGGATAATTTCAAGAGGTGTTGTACTTTTCATATACTTTGTGATAGGAGTATAGGGCACTTAGAGGCTTTCTTCTGCACCGTTCTTTAATCAACAACAGTACAATCTTAAGTAACAAATTTATGGGATTTTTATTCATTTTCAAGTTTGGTATATCGGATTTACTTCACCATGTGGTCACAGTAATAGCCGACAGAATACGAGATTGGTAAGTTAGCCCAAGAGTTTAAAGGTTGAGATGTAATCAGCACTTCTCACTGGATATTTGAAGCTACAGAATGTTAATGATACTTCACAATCTAAGTAAAATCTTTCAAAGTTCTTCAATGTCATTCATAACTTTTCAAGATGTTTGCTTAAGACAAGAACTTCTCGAGTATATATGCGTACAAACGTTTCCCCCAAATTTTGAAAAATGCCTCCGAGAGTTCGAAACCATCATGGGGGAATACGTGTACTTTGATACTTTGATGTAATCAGGTCAACTTCCAGGGGGAAGTAGTATATACTAATTTACTTAGTATGGTTTGTGAAGTATTCTATAAGTGTGAGAAGATTTGTTGCTGATTTCTCGCATGTACCCCTGAACGGATATTCACCAAGACCAAATGTCATGATACAATATAGAAGCAATATTAGTTGATGTAAGATGTACACATGTGAAGGATGATTCCTTAAAGGGATAAATTGCTCACACTCAGGACTTAGTTGACTTTGGTGTAGCAATTCACATCAGCACTATCCTGGAGGAAGAAAAGTGCATTTCTGGGTCTTAACTAATTTTGGTACTATGATTTCAACTTTGTTAAAAGGGATAAAGTGTGTACCTCAGGTATTGGATGATTCTTCTACAAAATTCCGATGTGCACTTTAAATGTCAATGTTAGAAGATCGTTCAAACTACATCAAAGTTTCAGAATCTGCTTAAGATACGGATGTTGGTTTGGGGGGAAGCTGATTTAGAAACTTCGTCAAAAAGGAGTCTATGAAGAAAGCTTTTCAAGACATGCTGCGTGAATTGGGGGGAAGTTAATCCAAGTCATGCATACTACAATGGTTCCAGATCAAGTAAAGACACAGAAGATTCAAGCTGGAGTACAAGTATCAAGACTAGAAGACAAAGATGTCATCTTCAGCACTAGAAGCACTCTGGAAGTCTTTATTTCATTTGTATTTGTACTTGATAGGAACATTGTAAGTAATTCCGTATGTCCACATATTGGGGGAAGATTGTTAGCCTTAAAATATGTTGACTTATATGGAATTACATTAGATATTGTAAGACGTGACACGTAGGGACTAATAATGTCAAGTTAGGATAGTTATAGGGTCACACGCCTATAAATACCCCCTCCATACCTCCATGGAAGGGTGAGGATAATCATTTGTATCTCATAAGTGTGTGTGTTTCTCTTTCTCTCTCTAGAAAAACACACATCTTCCCTTTCTCTCTCTACATCTAATAATATGGTTTTCTATTTCTTGTATCCTCCTGGATCGTGTGTTTTAGGCTAGAATCTTTATGGGTAATATAACACGTCATCCAAAACACTGCTACTCTTTTTAAAATTTCAAAAAACTCAACAAATCTTCTTGAAGTTTAAATACATTGCATTTCAAAGAGTCAACCTCTTGTGTAAGTTTTTCATAACATAAGCAAGGTTCAACCACCTCTTTAGCTTTATCAAATTTCTTTACCTCAAGTCGAGATGAATTATTTTGTTAATGAATCTTATTCTTTTTTTTGGGTAAAGAATGAATCTTATTCTTTCTTGTTATAAAAAATATTTTTTTCTCTTAACAATGACTCGTTTGTTTTATGATTTCAAAATTTATTTTAACAAGTTCATTATAGTTATTTTGTAATTCATTAACATTATTATCAAATTGAGAAGGGTTTAGATTCACGTTTTGCGAAATGATCTCCATGAGACATGTTGCATCCTTCTTGATTTGATCACCATCTTCACTATCACTCCAAGCTCCACCAACGAACGCCTTTTTCATCTTCAGACAATCATCAACGAAGTGGTTCTTGCTACCATAACCATAACAACTATGTTCTCATTTAGAACTTCCAACACCTTTTCTCCTATCACCACGACCTCTATTAAACCTATCGCCATTATTACCAAAGTGATTTTCTCTTCTAAACCTATACCCTTTTTGAAGAACTTTTAAAGTATCTTTATCATCAAGTTAAACTCTTCTCCTTCATTTTCATCTTCATCACTTCGATCTTGACATACACTATCATTACTAGTTTGACCCCTAGTAACTTTAGTTTTAAGAGCTAATGACTTAAACTTTTCTTTAGTGGATTTAGAAATTACGCCATCATTTCCTAAGATCATTTAATATATTTTAAGGTTGCCAATCGGCTCGTCAAGAGGAATTTTTGCCAAATCCTTGCCTTCTAATTGATGTGACCTTCAGATGCCAATTTAACGAAAGAGCACAAATAAACTTCCGCACATGGTTCTTGTTAGGATCGTCTTTATCTAGAAATTTGAGACTAGTAACAATAGCATTCAACCATGTGTAACCACTATTAATAGTTTCTTTACTTGAGATTGAAAACTTCTCATATTGTTGGATGAGAATGTAACTCTTGGAATCCTTGACTTGTTAGTTACCTTGATGAGTAATATTAAGTATATTTCAAATCTCCTTGGCGGTTTTACACATAAAACCCCGTTCATACTCTTTTCGTAGCAAGGCGTTGTAAAGAGTCATCTTGGCTTCATTATTTTTACCAAGCTTTATTTTCTCATCATTTTTTAACTTTGAAAATGGTTTCTCAATTCCCAACTTTATTTTTGGATACTTCATTATGTAAACAAAGTCACCATTTAGATGACTTGCCACAAGTGAATATCTTCGAACTTAATGTAAGTCTCAAAGCGGGTTTTCCAAAAGCAAAACCCGTCGGCTTCTAGCAAAGGTGGTCTTTGCATAAAACACCCATCGATATAGTTTTGTTTTGTAACACCCCACAAAAGCGGAAACACGGAGTGTGACAGCTCAAGGCACAAGCATATGGTAATAGTACAACACCATAATTAAATTTAAAAGAAAAAGTACAATATTAAATTAATTGTCTTAGCCGAACATTGGCGTTTAAACATAAGTTTCAAGTATCACCAAAAGCATAGTATTGACAACACAAGTTAAAAGAGATGACACGGTGAAACCCATGATGCAATGCCTTCACAAGAAAGACTACTGACGATCACCTGAAATGCATAAGAAAATGGGTCAACTATGAAAATAGTTGGTGAGTACACATGTTCTATGTAAATGAGGTAAAAACCTATGTATAAATAAGTCCTCACGACAAGAGTCTTATGAATCTATCCTATTGCAAGTCTCGCCCATACAAGACTTGTAACATACATTCATATACACTTCTATGATAAAGAACACGTCTCAAAATTATAGTTTATAAAAGAAGACCTCATGGCCAGAGTCATATGAATCTATCCTATTACAAGCCCCGCCCATACAAGACTTGTAACATATAAATTCATATACACTTCCGTGATATAAAGATATGCCTGAAAATAGAAAGTCTAAATGTCAAAGCCACTTGGTTAATAATAATGTCAAAAGCCAATGCATATATATAGTGCCATGCTCAAATGCCCCTATATAAATATTATGCAATTCCTGAACAAGGTGGAACGAGAGGTTGGCCGACCTTTAATAGCGCTATCCATACTATTAACACTCCAGAACAACGAAGCGCACAAAGTACGTATAATTGGGTACGAACGGGACCCGATTGGGGACTAACAATGTGAGGGGTACTAACGGTACAATCCATATGATACGAACGAGATCTCACACATCCAACACTAATATCTATGCATCTTATGTATTCATATAGAGTACGCGAAGTCTCATTTTAATAAAAATCATACGTATTAGAAATATTATACGCGAAGTCTAGTATTAACCAAGTCTTACATATTAGAAGTATAATTGGTTTTTAGTTTTTATCCCGACTTTAGGTGACCATATTTCCTAAACCGTAAGTAGTCTCGATTTAGTTTTTATGTCCATGGAAAGGTATTGAGACTATTAATCCGATATGTGGGTCCTCCCACTTTTGTTTCTATACATAATAGGTCAAATGATTAAAATACCCTTTAGTACCAAAGCTGTTTATTTTCAGTTTACATCCGTCCTGCGAAATAGGTCATAACTCTTAATCTACAAGTTTGTTCGGGTTGGTTTAAATGGCCATGTTTATGTTAAAGTGTCCTCTACAGTTTCTCTTTTTACTCAAACAATGTGTTCTATACAAAATTTATGAGTTATTAATGATCGAAATCAGGTATGCAAATCTGACACACCTTTGCCATTTATTTTCTAATTAAATCATCGGGTATCGTCACGACGTGTGTCACCCGAAGAATCAAAGCTAAGATTGATGCAGGGCATGTTCGAGCTCCAGATCCTCTTGCTTAGCCGCCGATTCTTAGGTCAACACGTGAAGTTAAGTGTTTAATTATTTCGAAGAGATTGAAGGGTAAAAAACGACAATTTTTAATTGTCAATCTATCTCTTTTAATGTTATTATTTTTGTTAAAGATATGTTTAGATTTTAGGAATTAATTTGAATCTTTATTTGAAAGTCAAAGATTGCATTTGACTTTAACTTTCTCTTCAAGACACTTTTACCCTATAAATGTAATAGGTTTAGGTTTTGAAAAATGATGATGAGTTTATAAAAAAGAAAAGTATTTCTCTTCAAGTCCCGATCAAGCACCTTTTAAGGGTTTATTGAATTCCTTGTTCATTGTTCTTGTGTGGTTCCTTGCATTTACAACGGCAAATTGCCAGAGCAAGGAACCACACAAGAGCAATGAACAAAGAATTCTATATACCCTCAAAGGGTGCCCAACGAGGAATTGATGAGAAACACTCTTATTTTTTATAAACTCATCATCATTTTTCAAAACTTAAACCTATTACATGTATAGGGTAAAAAGTGTCTTGAAAAGAAAGTCAACGTCGATGAGGCACCGATCCCGATTGGTATATAACCAAATGATGCCCTACATCATTTGGTATGTTACCAAATGATGCCCTTCATCATCTGGTATCGGAGCCTCTAGGTACTAATGGCCGAACGTGTTCGTCTTGGAAGACCCCCGAGGGCGGTAATGGTAGAATGCCGAAGTAGGCAACGATCTCGATCCACACAATGTGGAAAACCATTTGGTTACATAGCTCACCAATGAGGACCATGTGTTGTAGAGAATGAAGACGTCCTTAGACAAGTGAAGGAACTTCAAGACGGATTCCAAAATCAAGCTAACCGTAGAGTCGCCGAATGAGGCAATGGTCACGTGAGTGTGGATGATGTCACTTCACCTTGAAGATCATCGAATGGTTGGCCTGATGGAATGTGATTCTTCATAGAGAAGCCGTGGTAAGGAAACATAGGGGGGTTAGAAAGCTTTTGATTTCGAGACTTAAAAAGAAAACTCGAGGATGAGTTTTTTTTCAAAAGGAATTGAATGATGCAGGGCATGTTCGAGCTTCAGCTCCTCTGTCTTAGCCGCCGGTTCTTTGGCCAACACGTGAAGTCAAGTGTTTAATTATTTCAAAAAGATTGAAGGGTAAAAAACGACAATTTATAATTTTCAATCTATCTTTTTAATATTATTATTTTTGTTATTTTTTTAAGATATGATTAGCTTTTAGGAATGTATTTGTTTCTTTATTTGAAAGTCAAAGATTGTATTTGACTTTGACTTTCTCTTCAAGATATTTTTTTCCCTATAAATGTAATAGGTTTAGGTTTTGAAAAATGATGATGAGTTTATAAAAAATAACGGTGCTTCTCTTTAATTCTCGGTTGGGCACCCTTTAAGGGTTTATCAAATTCCTTGTTCTTTGTTTTTTATGTGGTTTCTTGCATTCACAATAGCATATCGCCATCATTTGGTATCGGAGCCGCTAGGTACTAATGGTCAAATGTGTTCATCATGGAAGACCCCCAGGGGTGGTAATCGTAGAATGCCGAAGTAGGCAACAATCCTTATCCGCGCGACGTGGAAAACCATTTGGTTACATAGCGCGTAGATTCGCTGACATGACTACCAATGAGGACCATGTGTTGTAGAGAATGAAGACTTCCTTAAACAAGTGAAGGAACTTCAAGACGTATTCTAAAATCAAACTAACCGTAGAATCGACGAATGAGGCAACGGTCACGTGAGTGCGGATGATGTCACTTCACCTTAAAGATCATCGAATGGTTGGCATAATGGAACGCGATTCTCCATACGAAAACCGCGTTAAGGAAATAGAGGGGGTTAGAAAGTTTTAGAGTTTGAGACTTGAAAAGACAAAACTCGAGGATGAGTTATTTTCAAGAGGAGGAGAATGATGCAGGGCATGTTCGAGCTCCAGCTCGTCTTGCTTAGCCGCCTGTTCTTCGGTCAACACGTGAAGTCAAGTGTCTAATTATTTCGAAGAGATTGAAGGGGAAAAATGACAATCTATCTTTTTAATATTATTATTTTTATTAAAGACATGTTTAGATTTTAGGAATTGATTTGTTTCTTTATTTGAAAGTCAAAGATTATATTTGACTTTGACTTTCTCTTCAAGATACTTTTACCCTATACATGTAATAGGTTTAGGTTTTGAAAAATGATGATGAGTTTATAAAAAAAGAAGAGTGTTTATCTTGAAGTCCAGGTTGGGCGCCCTTTGTGGGTTTGTCGAATTCCTTATGCTTTGTTATTTGTGTGGTTCCTTGCATTCACAATGGCATATCGCCATCATTTGGTATCAGAGCCTCTAGGTACTAATGGCCAAACTTGTTCGTCGTGGAAGACCCCCAAGGGGTGGTAATCGTAGAACGCTGAAGTAGGCAACGATCCTGATCCACGAGATATGGGAAACCATTTGGTTACATAGCTCGTAGAATCTCGCGATAATGAAAACACCGACGACTACCAATGAGGACCATGTGTTGTAGAGAATGAAGACCCCCTTAAACAAGTGAAGGAACTTCAAGACGGATTCCAAAATCAAGCTAACTGTAGAATCGCCGAATGAGGCAGCAGTCATGTGAGTGCAGATGATGTCACTTCACCTTGAAGATCATCGAATGGTTGGCATTATGGAACGTAATTCTCCCTAGAGAAGCAGTGCTAAAGAAACAAAGGGGGGTTAGAAAGTTTTAGTGTTTGAAACTTGGAAAGACAGCTCGAGGACGAGTTTCTTTTCAAGAGGAGGAGAATGATGCAGGGCATGTTCGAGCTCCAGCTCCTCTGGCTTAGCTGCCGGTTCTTCGGTCAACACGTGAAGTCAAGTGTTTAATTATTTTGAAGAGATTGAAGGGTAAAAACGAAAATTTATAATTCTAAATCTATCTTTTTTAATATTATTATTTTGTTATTTTTGTTAAAGACATCTTTAGATTTTACGAATTGATTTGTTTCTTTATTTAAAAGTCAAAGATTGTATTTGACTTTGACTTTCTTTTCAAGACACTTTTACCCTAAAAGTGTAATGGGTTTAGGTTTTGAAGAATGATGATGAGTTTATAAAAAATAAGAGTGTTTCTCTTCAAGTCCTGGTTGGGCACCCTTTGAGGGTTTATTGAATTCCTTGTTCATTGTTCTTGTGTGGTTCCTTGCATTCACAACGGAAAATCGCCATCAAAGACATAGGCCTACAACCCTATATTTTTACATAAGTCCCAAAGTGTACTGATTTATACAAAATGTGTTGTTTTAGTCACTGACTAATTCCGTCCTAAAAAGTTATGATAGAAATCATGTATTTTTAGGCTTTGCTTGATTCATTTACCAAGTATAATGTATAAATCTTACAAATAAATGTATAAAATATGTAGTACATGTAGATCTCAGAAAATAAAATATATGTACACGATTAATTACAAAAGTATAGAAATGAAGATGATTCCTTACAAAGGAGTAAAATGGTGAAATCAATCAAGAATAAGATCAAGAACCACCACTAGTTCTTCAATCCAATTAATAACAACAACCCATAATCAATATCCCTTGCAAACTATACAAAACCTAGATGAAGATAACCTTTAGTCTAAGAAAATGATGGGATTTGGTGATGTTTGAGGTGAAATAAAACCAAGATTGTGAACAACACTAGATTTTTAACCCTTATGATCAAGAGTTAACCAAAAACAAAATTGGAAGGATGTTGTGGTGGTGATGAGCTCGGCAAAGAGAGGAGGATGAGAAGAATTTAGTAAGTGTTATGTGTGAAATGAATGAGTAGGAGAAGTATAGTTTCAAGGCATGCACATTTGATGTTACACATGTCCTCCTAAATGTGTCAACATGACACATATGTAGTGTTAACATACCACATGTACAAGTGTCCATGTGGTTTGTTACCGTTTCTAACACAAAGGAAAGGGGGGGGGGGAATAATGGTTTTATTTTTGTTAAACTTTTTGATTAAGTGGGTATTTTTAAGGCTCATGTATAAGAATGTAGTGTATTGCAAGAGTTAAGACGCAAACGCGAAGGGTAAACGCAAAATTGAAAAACAAAAATACAACATATAAGGTACATATAATGTACATGTTGCGATGTTCGCGGGATGGCCAATCCGGTTACCCGTAAAAATTAATTTACACTAAATTAAAATATCTGGTAAAAGTACACGGTTAAATAATAACCTAGAAATGAAATTTGTTGCACATAAACAATCTATGGTTGCTAATCTGAGATAGACAGTTGTCACATCCTTCTACCGTTAGAAAGAATCCCGTCTTGGGATTCAGTTCGTCTTAGCTAATGATTGCTTGCTCGAAAATAAGTGTGGGTACTTGCGCTTGATCTCGTCTTCATGCTCCCACGTGAACTTGAGACCTTTTCGTGAATTCCATCAAACCTTAACGATAGAAATTTGACTTTGCTTTAGCCTTTTGACCTCACGGTTCCTAATTTCTAATGGCTCTTCTATGAATTGGAGCTTGTCAGTGATATGTAATTCCTTTAATGGAACGAAGAGCGTTTTGTTAGTTAAACACTTCTTTAAATTTGAGGCATGGAATGCATCATGAATTCCACTGAGCTCTTGTGGCAGCTCAAGACGATAAGCTACAGGACCAACTCTACTTAGTACCTTGAAGGGTCTAGTGTATCGAGGGTTCAACTTGCCTCGCTTTTCAAAGCGTATCATGCCCTTCCACGGCGACACTTTGAGAAGTACTTGGTCTTCGATTTGAAACTTTAGAGGTTTCCTGTGGTTGTCAACATAACTTTTCTTTCGGCTCCTAGCTGTCTTCAATCGTTCCTTGATTTCCGTGATCTTATCAACAGTCTCTTGAATAACATCTAGTCTTGTCAATTGTCTGTCTCCCGTATCTAGCCAACAAAGTGGCAATCTACACTTTCGTTCATACAAAGCTTCAAAAGGTGCGCATTTGATGCTAGTGTGATAATTGTTGTTGTATGAGAATTCTACCAGAGGTAAGTGTGTGTCCCAACTACCTCCTAGATCAATCACATAAGCCCTCAACATGTCCTTCATGGTTTGTATCATTCTCTTACTCTGACCATCCGTCTGTGGGCGGTAAGCAGTACTCATATCGAGTTGAGTACCCAAGGCCTTTTGTAGTAGCCGCATCGACTATCCCTATTTGAGATAATGGAAATGAGTACTCCATTCCTTGATGTATAACTTAACAAACTTATCCAACTTGTAGTCTTTTTGGATCGGAAGGAAGTGTGCAAACTTCGTTAACCGATCGACGATAACCCATATCGAGTCATGCCCTCTTGACGTCCTTGGTAACTTTGTCACCAAATCCATCATTATCTTTTCCCATTTCCACACTGTAAATTCTGGTTGCTACAACAATCCATATGGATTATGATGTTCTGCCTTGACTTTAGCACAAGTCAAACATTTCCTGACATATAAGGCAATGTCTTTCTTTATTCCTGGCCACCAGTAATAATCTTTGACATCCATGTACATCTTATCAGCTCCTAGGTGGATCAAATACCTCGATCTATGAGCTTCATCCATTACAATCTTCCTCAGGTTATTAACCTTCGGAATCCAAGCTCTCCCATTCAAGTACTTAATTCCATCAGCTCCTGTTTCGAGTTTTTGGTTTGCACCAGAAAGAGCTTCTTCTTCTAAGTTTTCTTCCTTCACTGCCACTCGTTGAGTTTCTTGTATGAGAGATATCAAACTCGTCTGAACCAACACTCCCAATGCTCTTACTCGTAAAGGTCTCAATCTTTCCTTTATGCTTAGGGAATCTGCCACTACATTTGCCTTACCATGATGATATTTTCGTTAGCAATCGTAGTGGCTTAACAGCTCGACCCATCTTCTTTGTCTCATGTT
Organism: Tanacetum coccineum; assembly: GCA_026074375.1. NCBI lineage: Eukaryota > Viridiplantae > Streptophyta > Magnoliopsida > Asterales > Asteraceae > Tanacetum > Tanacetum coccineum. The sequence goes on from BQNB010025761.1 coordinate 49,567, forward strand.
AAGCATCTTCTGGTTGAGGATATGTTGGAGACTCTGGTGGTCGGTGAATACGATGCACTTTGTTCTGTAGAGGTAATATCTCTAAATTTTTAGCGCGAAGACTATGAATCTAAGTTCCAAGTCATGCGTCGTGTAATTCTTCTCGTGTTTCTTGAGTTGTCTCGATGAGTATGCGATGACTTTTTCCTTCTGCATTAGGACACAACCCAAAACCTTATGTGATGCGTCACAATATACCACGAAGTTTTCTGATCCTTTGGGTAAAGATAAAATTGGTGCATCACACAATCTGTAGATGTATCAAATCACTTAACAAATAGACAAAAAAGAAAGTTTAGAGAGAGAAAGTGGGTTGTAGCACTTAGAGAGAGAAAGGAAGGGAAAATTTATTAAGTAAAAGAACCAAATGAATAACCAACCCCCTCCAAGGTGTGGATAGGGATATTTATACCATGCTTGGGCCGGTCATACATAAGGATGACTTATGTTGACCCGGTTAGCTTGGTAAGTTTCCAAATATTGTTGCTACGAGCTATACTATTACATATTGGTAGTGACCAAGTCTTTTCTCGATTTCTAACAATCTCCCCCCAAGGAAGGTTACTCTAATTTACAAAAACTTAAGCTTTACATTCTATGAATGTCTTCAATCTTTGCTCATAGTCTTGTTTTCTTGATCTTTATCTTGTGAATCTTGATGTAGTAATCTTTAGAATTTTAGGCTTTAGCTTGTATCTTTTCTTGACTTGTATGTGATCTTGAGCTTCTTGAGATCATCAACCAAGCAAAATATCTTTTCACCATCTTGTAATCTTTGCCTTCTTGTGATCTTGTGACTTTTGGACTGACATGCTCATACTTTTCTTGATTTTGAAAGCTTGTGTAACCATCTTTCTTGAAAATCTTTAACTTTAACGCTTCGTCACTTCATGGAAGACGTGTGGTATCATAGTAGCGGAAATTTCTTAAAATTCTTTAACTTTAATACTTCGTCCTTCAAGAAAGACGTACGGTATCAGAGAAGCAGAAGTCTTGAAACATGTACTTGAGCTTTCATGATGTCTTTACATATGTCGGTCGAGTATGAGCATGTGGCATTGACTTTGACTTGTCATCGGTTAACTGCTGCCACCGTCAGGAAATCTGCATGAATGGGTTAGTGATAAACAACATATATGGACAAAAGTGGCTTTGTCACTTTGTCGAATACAGTTTTAATAACTACGGTTCCCCGTTAATCAATATAAATACTGCCTCTGATTAAGTAGAATTCCAAAGAATCTCCTTGACAGGGTTTCACAGCTATACTAGCCGTTCTCATTACTGGAGCGTCTCAAAGCAGACAACACGATAAGAGTGAACCTGCAAGTTACTATCTTCCTGATTAAGTCATCAATTCGTCTTCAGCTTTCCTATGTCCAGATACCCTTGCGAGGCTTCCCATGGACATAAGATTGAAAATTGATTTAGGAAAATCAGTCGGTATGTTAAGATACAAACGGTTTTTATAACACACCAATCGTTTTATCTTTTTCAAAATTCATCCGTCAATTCATAAGCTGGACCGAATCGATACCCAATATTACAAGTTGTAGGATCTCATATGTCACCTACCGCAGAGCTTGTTTGATGTTGGCTCTAGAAGGATTTCCATCGTCATTGTGAGTACTTTAGTATCACTCTGATGTTTTGGAAATATCATAAGGATAATGCGTAGGACTCTTGATATATTTCTTATTTTCACATTGTGTGAATTAGCAAGCATATTTCGGATAAGTGTCCTAATAAGATTTATGGATGATCTCTTTTATGGCTCTAGACTCGATTGTGCACTTTGGTTTTAGTAATCGAAGGCTGGAGCAGACTGTCACCTTTTCAAAACCAACTAGCCGGAGTGAGAAAGTCGATAGAAATGTGTTTAATCTCCGTGAGAAATGAAATAAGAGTCTTTTGAGAGACCTTGAGTGGCTGGGAAGGGTTGTGCATTGCATCACTGGGTCCATGATGACTATCTTCAATACCAGAGAACAGCTTAGTATTTCTGATAGCATATGTATTGACCCGGTTTCTGCCTAAGTGTAAGGAGGGATTATTTCTTTTCACCCATTATCTTAACTTTTCTTTTTAATTCTTCAACCCCTTCAATGCTTACCATGACTTCATCACTTACACTTTGTTGGGTTTGTTCCAGTGTCAGCTCTGTCTTAGTCCACATTATTCCCTTTTCTCACTTTACTCCTTTTTTTCATCATACCTAAGGACTTCTATTCTATCTAATGGAATATCCCGGGGTAGATCCCTTTGGTTCTGGCTGGATTATGGGAACGAATACCTAATCTTAACGACCTTATAACTCCAATTAATTACAAACATGGTCAGTCTTTTGTTATTGTTCTTAGCCATAAAACTATTTGTAATGCTCCCCCTCAACATGTGCATCGATATTCGAAAATGTTTAGCACATGAAGATTGAAGCTTGAACTTGAGTCCTTAAAATCACATCTTTAACCATATATTTTAATCACATTTTCTCCCCTTATCAAAAACGTCAAATCTCTTGATATTTTGGATATCAATTGATATAAATATTAATGGTTTCAAAAAAAAATGGTCCAATTATTAACAAGCCGAATTAGGAATATTTTAAATGCTCCCCCTCAATTTCTGAGGGTATTATATATATATATATATATATATATATATATATATATATATATATATATATATATATATATATATATTGTGTTGAGTACGTTAATTTGAAAAGATTTAAATTTATTGAAAAATTCTAGAAAATTTGTACTTAAACACTATTTATATTGCCTACTATTATAAGTCTATACTACATATTCACAATATTCACAAGATAATATTTTGAGATAGGACCTGACGATCATGTGGTACGCGTCATTAGTTTGTAGTTCATCTCGAGTTCCCGAGCACCAACCAATCTTTTAAGATTTCGAATGATCCTTCTTTCACACATCTGCTTATTAATCAGCTCGACCATAAGTTCTAACCTTTTTCTGTCAATGGCCGTCCACTTTCTCCTTGGCATCTCCTTATTGTATTCCAAACGAAAATCGCGTATTCTATGTTGAAGCTCATCCCAAACTTTCTTGAGCGTCCCGTCCGAGAACTTGTACAGCTCATCAGCCCACATCACTCTTTTCTGTTTGGTCAGATCTTCATAGATTACCCTTGGTGGTTTATGAGATTGAGGGTAGAGTTCTTTGAATTCTATTTCTGGAAAGGTCTGTTGAGGTGGAGTGATGTTGAGTTTCTTCTGGTAACTCTCTACACCAAGCTATGAATCCTCAACACGTTTCTTGATGATGAGACTTCTTAACATACGAAGAGCCACAATAAAGTCAACAATATCGCTATCGATGAGGTGGAATAACTTGTGTTGAACAGCAAGAAGCAGCATATCTTCAATGTCATTCAGGTGTAGATCTATGAAGTCACCTTCTTTAAACTTGTAGAACTAACTGTCAACTCTGATACCAATTGTAGATTTATCAAATCACTTAATAAATAAACAAGAAAGAAAGTTTAGAGAGAAAAAGTGGGTTGTAGCACTTAGAGAGAGAAAGGAAGGGAAAATGTATTAAGTAAAAGAACCAAATGAACAACCAACCCTCTCCAAGGTGTAGAGAGGGGTATTTATACCATGCTTGGGCCGGTCACACATAAGGATGACTTATGTTGACTTGGTTAGCTTGGTATGTTTCCAAATATTGTTGCTACGAGCTATACTATTACATATTGGTAGTGACCGAGTCTTTTCTCGATTTCTAACACAATCTATTATTCAATGTTTGAAATGCCTCTTCTTGTTCTTCCTTTCAGACGAATTCCTTGGTTTTCTAAGTCAACTTTATCAGTGGCTTGGCAATCTTTGAGAAATTCTTGATAAATCTCCAGTAGTAACCTACTAATCCCATAAATTGGTAGATCTTTGTAGGTTTCCTCGAGGCTTCCCAATTCTTAATAGCTTCAATCTTCGCAGGGTCAACATGAATTCCCTTTGTATTAACCACGTGACTGAGAAATTGTACTTCTCGAAGCCAAAACTTACACTTAGAGAATTTGGTGTATAGTTTCTAGTCCTTAAGTAGACTCATGATAATGTTTAGATGTTGTTCATGTTCTTCCTTACTACGCGAGTAAATTAATATATCATCAATGAACACTATCACAAATTTATCCAGATAGGGCCTGCATACCCTATTCATCAAGTCCATAAACATCGGTGGCGCATTAGTTAGCCTAAAAGGCATAACCAAGAACTCATAATGGACATACCTTGTTTGAAAGGCCGTTTCAGGAATGTCCTCCTCGCGGACTCTTAACTGGTGATATCCCGATCAAAGGTCGATCTTTGAAAAGTAAGTCGCTCCTTGTAGCTGGTGAAATAGATTGTCGATTCAGGGAAGTGGGTATCTATTTTTAATAGTTAGTTTGTTTAGTTCTTGGTAGTCAATGCACATTCGCCTTGACCCATCCTTCTTCTTGACGAAAGGTATTGGTGGTGCTAAACGATAAACTTGGTCTAATCAACCTTTTGCTTAAGAGTTCTTGTAGATGTGCAGATAGCTCCTACATTTTTGATGGTGCTAAACGATAAAGTGCCTTTGCCACGGGAGCCGCTCCTGGGACTAAGTCGATTTGGAACTCGACTTGTCTCAACGGTGGTGGTCCAGGCAGATCTTCAAGGAACACTTTCGGATAGTTCCTCACTACTGGAATACCCTGAATGTGATTTAACTTCTGATCCTTCTCCACAACGTGTGCCAAGAATGCAAAGCATTCTCTCTTTAAGTACTTTTGCATCTTAATAGCCGATATGATCTTCAGATCTCTTATTGGCTTTTCTCATTGCACAATCAAGGTTTTACCGTTCTTGAGGGGTATTCGTATAACTTTTTCAAAACACTTAATTTCGGCTCGGGCTTTAGTTAACCAATCCATTTCGATTACTACGTCAAATCTTTTTAGCTCAATCGGAATTAGGTCAATGTCAAACAATTCATCATTCAAGTTCAGTTTACAATCTAGTAATATCTCCCTAGCCTCATACTCATGTCCATTTGCATATTCAATAGTATATGATTCTTTTAGACTCTCAGATTTTTGCACAAGTAGTGGTCTAGTTTCTAATGAGACAAAACTTCTATCCGCTCTAGAGTCAAATAAAACAGATATGTAATGACCATTTAAAAGAAACGTACCCGTCACTACATTCGGATCCTGCACTACCTCCTCTACCCCAATCACATGAACTCGGCCGCGGGCCGGTGCTCTTGGGTTCCCAACATTGTTGTTGTTGTTATTGGGTGCTCGGTTCAGCCTTGGGCAAACATTACGAATATGATCTAAGCTTCTGCATTCATAGCAAGATGGCTTCCTCCCATCGTTGCCATTTCCTTCTCTGTTCCTTCATGTCTTGGCAAGATGAACCGTCTGCCTACATTTGTTACACCTTGGACAATTTCCTACATGATGGAGGTTGCATTTAGCACACTTTGGGTGTGGGCCATTATATGGCCTTGGCTCCTGAGTAGCTAATCTATAGTTACGGATCACTTGCCACCTCCTGTTCTGTTGGTTCCGATCCTAATATCTCTGCTGGTTATTCTATCTTTTCCACCCACCATCTTGTCCTTTCAGGACTTCACCTGTCCTGACCACGTCATTAGTCAGACAGTAAGCTAGGCATACTGTAACTTGTAGGGTAGTTAGGTTAGATGGGGTGACAATCATCCTAATTTCTGAGATTAAACCCCAAATGTATCAGTCAATCCTCTTTTCCTCCATGGAGACCATATGAGGTACCATCTTGGCCAATTCATGAAAGCGAGCAGTATACTTGTCCACTTCCGTGCCCAACATCTGATGGTGCCAGAACTCAGATTCCAACTTTTGCACCTCATCCTTTCTACAATACTCCTTAGTCAGCAAGTTCTTGAAGTTCTCCCAAGTTAATCCATTGGCAGCATCATGTCCACGTGTCTGAACTTGGGTATTCCACCAAGTTAATGCTCTTCTTTGTAGCAATCAGGCAACATATTCAACTTTGTCCGCATCAGCACATTTGGTGATATTCAGCTTTGATTCAATATTCTCGAACCAGCCTATCAAGCCTACACACCCTCAGTTCCGTAAAACTCCCTTGAATTACTAGACATAAAAGTATTTTAGCTGTACCCTCATCTGGCGTTCGAGGAACCTTCTCCATCGCTGGCTCGTCTAGCATTAAGGTTTACAGCAATTTGGGTGAGGAGGTCTACTAATCCAGCAAAATTGTGGTTCGGGTTGTCACATTGTTGGCCCCTGAACTATGAGTGTTTATCCTTGTTGCCATGATTCTACAATTAACCAAAAACAATTGTTCAAGTCAAGTCAAAGTCGTATGATAGGCGGGAAAATGAGGAATGTAACTAGCAACCAAGACACGGCGAAAATAAAGTCGAGCTTAGTCTATCAGGTCATAGTGTGACAAAGATAAAGAACATTTGTAAGATGACACAATGAACCATAGACCAAACATGAATGCATGAAATATGAAACGCACATGAGCAATGCAACTTCAGGTGACCTTATGACTATGACTCCACCAAACATGATACTCGGTAACTATGCTGGACAATCCATGATTCTACCTGAATTAGATAGAATTGATCAAGTTCTGTTTAATTAAGGTGAAATGATGCAATGTCCGGACTAGTCAACTCCTATCATGTTTGGTGTTTAAAAAAACTTTTGGTTGTAGTTTTGATTTTTAGTTTTCGAAAACCAACATTCACTATAACCACAACTCTGATACCAAATTTGTAACACCCCGCTAAAGCAGAAATACAGAGTGTGACAGCTTAAGGCACAAGCATATGGTAATAGCACAACACCATAATTAAATTTAAAAGAAACAATACAATATTAAAATAATTGTCTTAGCTGAACATTGGCATTTAAACATAAGTTTCAAGTTTCACCAAAAGCATAGTCTTGACAACACAAGTTAAAAGAGACAACATGGTGAAATCCCATAATGCAATGCCTTCACAAAAAAGACTACTAACGATCACCTAAAATGCATAAGAAAAAAGGTCAACTATGAAAATAGTTGGTAAGTACACAGGTTTTATGTAAATGAGGTAAAAACCCATGTATAAATAAGTCCTCATGACAAGAGTCATATGAATCTATCCTATTACAAGTCCTGCCCATACAAGACTTATAACATATACATTCACATACACTTCCATGGTAAAGAATAAGTCTCAAAATTATAGTATATAAAAGAAGACATCATGGGCAGAGTCATATGAATCTATCCTATTACTAGCCCCGCCCATACAAGACTTGTAACATATAAATTCATATACACTTCCATGATATAAAGATATGCCTGAAAATAGAAAGTCTAGTCAAAGCCACTTGGTTATTAACAACAGTTGTTAATAATGGAAGTATTAAGTTGAGATCAAACCCCCATGTCAAGTTATGGTACGTATCAAACAACTCTTGT
>BQNB010025762.1:0-54235 GCA_026074375.1 Tanacetum coccineum
CCTTATAACAAAAAAGATACGGCAAATATACGTTTCACGTTAATACCGGGTTTATAAAAGTAAATTTTATAAAAACAAGTTATCAAATACTTTTGGCATATAAAGTTTAGTATTTTTCACAGATTACACATATTTTTAGAATTCCAAAATGATAAGAATCATAATTTTTCAATTGATAACGAAGAAGTTATGAATTACGCGAGTTTAAGATAATTAATACTTTTATAAAATAAATTTTATAAAAAGTTACTGTTCATCAGGGACATTATTTTTGGAAAACATCATTAATATGATAAAACTTTTAATAACAAAGACGTGCTAGAAAGAATCGCTAAAAACAGAGATGTCGGTAATAAGGGGGGACATACCGGACGTAACCACTCCCTTGGTTGGGGGTTGTGCCTCCCCTCTTCTTTCTGGGTCACTCGCTTTCCTCCTAAAGGGTCAAAAGGGCCTACCTGTGCATTTAGCTGACTCTTTATGCCCCCAAGAAGAGAGTTATCCAGTTATGGCGAGGAATAGGTCTCTATCTAGATGATAGATTGAAGAAGAAAGCGATGTGTGCCCTGCCTTTCCTCGAAAGGTGCTTGCAACGGGCTTTTAGGAATTTTATTTGCGAAGTTGAACCCCTATAACGAATAAAATACGACATTTACGGGTTTTACGTTAATTAAAGTTATAAAAATAAGTTTATAACTGGTATGAACAGTAAAAATCATTGTTCATCAGAGGACTAAAAATATGAAAATGTCAAATTTTGATAACTCGTCTTAATACGAAAGCGTGGACATAAGAAACGCAAGAAACGGACTTGAAACGTGAAAGTTATGTCATTTTTACTAAAGGGATATTTATAAACGTTTTAACTTTATAAATATGATTTCACTAAAATGATTAGATGGTGATTGAGCTATATAGAATTATATATGGTAGTAGTTACCCAATGTGATTAGTACTTATACGACCTATATTGGATTAGGTTGCACTCGATCATTACCGTGACGCATTTTCTGTGATACACTTGATATTCGCTCACTCAAGGTGAGTTCATAGCCCCACGTTTTACATGATTTGTTTTATAAGTTTTTGGGGTGAGAAACATGCACTGTTTTATAATTGGACACAAGTGGATAAGTTTTACATTATGATTACGTGTTGCCTAAGTAGCGATAACCCTAGTTGAGCCCATTATCATGAACTATCAGTTACTGGATTGTGAGCGCGAATGTTATGAATAGATCTATTGGGATTGACATCCCCGTTCGGGTGATTAGCTATCACTGGGCAAACGAACGTATACCATGTCGAACATAGGATGTTGCGGGTTAGAACATCATCACGGGCAATGTAGGCCATTTATATGGTATTCATTTATGTCGAGCTTCAGTGTCATGAGCTTAGGGCAACGTAATTACATTTATATGATGTCTGCATCTGTTGCATTATATACCTTGGGGAAATCTATGTCCTACAAGATAGATTTATCAAAACTATGAATTCAAACACATTTATTGTTGCGTTTTTAAAGCAATATTTTTCAGGAGGTCCCTCAAAACGCAGTTTCAGTAGCTGCTGAAGCATTTACGGGTTTTCAGCTTTTATAAATAATGTTCGATAACTTTGAAACGTCGTATCTTACTCGTTTTAGCTCCGTTTTTAGCGATTCTTTCGAGCACGTTCTCGTAATTAAAAGTTCTATTTATTTATGATGTTTTCCAAAAATAAATGTTCCTGATGAACAGTAACTTTTTATAAAAGTATTAATTATCGTAAACTTGTAATCGTCGTATCTCCTTCGTTATAAATCGGTTTTTCGAGTTTCTTACCTTTTTGGAATCATCATGAGACGTAGTATTTTTATAAAATGGTAAACCCACTATTTTGAATACGAATCAAAACAGCCCCTTTGTAACACTTATATATACTTATTATTATAACTTGTTTTATATACTTTTCAACTTTATAAAATACCACAAGTCTCCCATAACTCTTTATACCCTATGTCTTATATATTATTATGTCCATTAGTCCATGCTTTGTCCAATTGTCCAAGTTAACAAGTCCTTAACAATGCTCTTAAATCATAAACTTTCTTAAGTAACTTTTACTTTCTAGTTTATTCATGAACTTTTTATACTTAAACCAACATGTTACAATACTTATATTTCCATCATAATATGATATTAACAACTACATAACATATGAGAAAATATATAAAAGCATGATCACAAGTAAAATCCATTTTACATATTTAAAAGTATTCTAAATGGTGATTTTGCTACATAGAACATATATATACATGAAATCATAAATATGAAGTGATTAGGGTTTTAGATAACCTTAGGTGAATGAGTGATGAATGGGAAAACAAATCACACCCTTGTGATTTAAACCTTAGCTTTTCCAAAGAAACCCTAACTTGTTTAAGCCTTGAAAATGCTTAACCAAGCCTTCAAAGCTTCTTAGTATGCCTTAAAAATGATGTGAGAGTACTTGTGAATGTGGTAAAATGAATTTTATGGATTGATTATGGGGTTTGGATTTGAGGCCGTGGGTGAGAGTGAAAGAAACAAAGAGATAAGTTGATTGTTTTGTAAAAGAAATGTGTTATGTTTCTATCTCTTACTAGAAGTGAAAGTATATGTCTCTAGTGCTAGTCAAAGAACTCTTATTCAAAGACCAAGACTCAAGAAAACATGGAGAGTAAAACATGGAAGTTTTTTTTGGTCATTGTTGGAGAAAGTCTTAAGGTTTTAATGGTAAGTGTATGTACAATATCATATTTCTAGAAAAATGTGTGATCCTTGTCCTCTTTTGATGTTGTATTCGTGGGTTAGGGGGAAAGAAAGACCAAATTTTGTGTTTTGATAATTTATAGCAAGATGATTTTACTTGTAATGTTAAAATACTTGGTAGTTATATAAGGTGTAAAAGTTTAAGAAAAGAATGTCATATCTGTAATTATAGTTTTAGTTAGTTTATTTTTTACATGTACAATATGACTAACAATGTTAACTTGGGTAAATTTTTAATAAAACTTTGGGTATTGGGTAAAGACTTATATGAACAGTAACTCCAACGGCTATGAACAGTAGCCCCAACGGCTACTTCCTCTCTTTAAATACCAAATTTTTATCCTCCATTTCTCCCCACAACACTTAATCTTTCACTTACATTTTCTCTTATCCAATCCTCAAGAATGTTGCACATCATCACGCTCTTGGCGATGGCGAGTGCGGTAGCACTCGGCATTTTTCTTGCCTACGTCCCATACGAAGAAGAATTTCAGTACCTGGCCTTTATTCTAGCGATTCTCGTGCCCCTCATCGTTCTTGCTATCGGCGTGGATCTCTTTTGGAAGGAATAGATATTATTGCTAGGGGAGGGTTGTAATAAAACTTGTATTTCCTTTATGTCCTTATGTAATCTTATTTCTAAGATAATAAACGCGTGTTGTGGTAATAAATCTAGTTGTTATTTTTATTTATGTCTTTCGATAATTTTGTTACCACGCTTGGTAACTCGTTTGCATCTCCCTTCTAAATTGCTTTAACTTGAGTGTTCAAGATTAGTGATGTTGGTTTAATATTTATTGTTGCGACCAAGACTCGACTTCTAGTGGGCTTTATTCGTTCCCTTCGGCTTAACGCGTCAATTATAACATTTTTTTAGGAGGGGTAAGAATTTACCTAGTTATTATGATTATTAGTTTGGTTCCTTGTGATAAATACACTTTATGAATACGCACACAAAACTTGATATAAATAGAGAATTGTTTCTTGACAAGAAGTTTTAAGGTGACTACTCTCAGCATGGCATGGTCCTTCCTGAATGCATAGATGATCAGTCTATGCACCAAATATACATAGGTGATCAGACTATGTATATTTGAGGGCTAACGATGCAACGCTCATCTTCGTCAAAATAGTGTTACCATTTTTGATAATATGTTTGGGAGTGGCTCGAATAATAAAGTAGAGAATCAAAGTAGAATTTACGAGATTTTTACAATACATAAGTTTGATAGATAACTTGAAATCATTCGTACAGTACAACTAAAATTTAAGAGAAATACAACGAGAATTCTTAAGGGACATAGAGTCTACGATAATTCCAACTTAAGTTTTACTAGGTAATAGGTCTCCCATTAGATGTTGATGTTAGACGTCGTGGCGATAGAGTCTCCACGAGCTTTTCCCTTCCAATACTTGTCCACACGGTTCTGAAGCTTCACTATTGGACAATCCCTCTTGTAATGTCCTAGCTCTCCACACTCATAACAGGTGACCTCAACTTTTAGTTTTGCCATTGAGGGCCTTGGTTTTGCCTTCGGGCCTGAGATCCTACAATCTCTTGCTTGGTGGCCCCTCCACTTGCAATTGTTACACCTTTCCGCACACAGGCCAACGTGGTGAAACTTGCACTTGTTACACAGAGGTAGAGTTCTAGCATATTCCTTCTTGTTGTTTGGCCCAACAGCGTGTGCTCTAAACACCTTATGCTCTTTGTTTTGTTGTTGATTAGAGCCTCCATTGTGGTCACCTTCCCACTTCCTTTTGTTACTAGCATTCCCTGCTACTTTGTTTTCTTGCTGTTTGGTTTGGTTTATTGACTCGTAGATAGCAATAGCCTCGATAGCATTAGCCACTCGCTGGGCTACAATCTGCTTAATTTCCTTAACACTCATCCCTTGGTTAACCGTTGTCATTGTTCTTTAAATCACAAGAAAATATAATACCCGTTAGATTTCATACAATCATAACGTGACATGACATATGCACAATAAATAAAATGAGATCACATCACACAGTGAAATATACAACCAACACGAGATCGACATGACATAATACATCCATTCCATATATAATCTGGAAACATACATGATCTGTTTGGTACAAAATGATTCCCTACTGCTAGGTTACAAGATGAAAATAAACCTAGAGCCCTACTAGCCGGGAGTTACCCCGTAATACTTAGTAGGCTATACATGATAGCTAAACAGAAACAAAAGATCTATATAGTCTGCTAGCTGGGAGTAACCCATAAAAACTTAGCAGGCTATATAGTATAGCTACAATATGATAGAAAGGTAACCCTAGGCACTACTACCAGTGTCCTCTAAGGTGTCAACGCGTGCTCTAGCCTCCAAGGCCTGGGTACGATATGCTCAATAGCACGATCAATCTCGCGTCCTAACTCGAGCCACACGTGCGATAGGCCTGACACCTCTAACACTCTAATCCGGCCTCTATTGCCGCACTATAATAGCCTCAGACCTAGCCAAGGTCTGACAGGTCTCGATGTTCTCTTTCTCGTAAGTAAGCCTCTCTCTTCTCAATATCTCAATCTCAGCTCTCACAGCAGCCCGGTCCTCCTGGGCCTCCTGATGTCATGAATAAAACCCCAAACTCTCTCTCCTACGAATATCTTTCTGGTAACTAACCCTTAGGTTGACCACCTCTACGGCGGCCATAGTCCTCCATCCAGTATCTCAAACCCTGTTCCATAGTGTCATACAAACGGTGATTGACCCTGCGAGCCATAGTAATCCTGCTTGTCTAGCAGCAGCAAAGTAGACTCTCCCCAACCTCAACCCAAAGGCTGGGAGCAGTTAAGTAGTAGCCTTTCCGAGGTGCGTGTTAAAGCCACGAGAATGTCAGCTCTGCGGCTAGTGGATGGTGCAGGTAGTGGTATAGGTAACAATGGTGGCGTCCCTGCTGGAAGTAGTAAATGATATATGGATGGTTTGTTGTAGCTCCTTCTGAGTCCATGGCTGCTCCTAGTATGTTGGTGTTCAGAATAAGTGTGTGGTAAAAGGGATGGTGGTGGTAGTGAGTGGTGTAGGTGCAGAAAGCAACCATCATAATTATGGCTTTATAGGTGCCTCACCTTCAGCTGGACACTAAAATCCTCAGGGTTGCTCAGAGCGTTAGGATGTACACTGGTACATGATCCTCTAGCTCCATGAGATCAGGTACATACTCTGAAGGACGTGGTGCCTGCTCCAACAACTGTCAAACAATAATAAAAGGCACCTCCTCAATAAGGATCCTCAGACGGGATACTCCAAGATCGTGCCTCGGAGTGGATGGAAGTATAGGTAAGCGCGGAATCAGACGACATAACTACTGTAACAAGCAAAAATAACTTATATAACTATATTATATAAGACTGGTATGGTATATACGTAGTATAATATAAACACGTATATCAATTATGAATGCATCTAGTATAATCAACTAATGCAACAACTAGTATATGTATGATTGAATGCACGTATGTATGCCCCGTGCAAACCCCTTTGTGTGTATGCAATGTTTAAAAACGGTTATAGTCCAGCAAAAACATTTGACCTGGTTCTCTATAACCTTGGCTCTTGATACCAATCTGTAACACCCCCAAAGTATTTGTTACATAAGCCTGAAGCTTTAATTGTTCACTTGTTCAAATTACAAAGATTTCTAGCCCATAATAGATATACAAAATGTAATGCGACAAAATCTTTAATGCATGATATCCAAATCAAAACCACCAATGTATCCCTTGCACCTCGTGCTTATTGACCTCCTGAAAAACATTGCTTTAAAACGTCAACAATAATGTTGGTGAATTCATAGGTTTCATAAATCTTATATTGTAGGACCACAAGATTTCCCAAGTGTATGATAATGCAACAGATGCAGATATCATATAAAAGTAATTATGTTGCCCTAAGCTCATGACACTGAAGCTTCGACATAATGATAATACCATATAAGGGCCCTACATTGCCCGTGAAGATTCTAACCCGCAACCACCTACGTTCAACGGGTATAAATAACGTTCGTTTTGCCCCGTGATAGCTAATCACCCGAACGGGGAAGTCAATCCCAATAGATCTATTCATAACATTCACGCTCATAATCCAGTAACTAACAGTTCATGATAATGGGCTCAACTAGGGTTATCGCTACTTAGGCAACACATAATGTAAAACTTATCCACTTGTGTCCAATTATAAACATGCGATGTTTCTCACCTCCCAAACACTTAAAAAAACAAATCATGTAAAACGTGGGGCCTATGAACTCACCAGAGTGAGCAAATATTCAAGTATATCACAGAAAATACGTCACGGTAATGATCGAATGCAAGCTAATCCAATATAGGTCGTATAAGTACTAATCACATTGGGTAACTACTACCATATATTCCATTTCCATTTACTTTCTCTCTCTAAGTTCATCCAACCCCAAACCTTAATCTAATTATATATCGTAAACAAAACCCTAAGTTTCTCTCTCTAGAATGGTGATTTCTGGCCGCCACCCTAAAATCATATTCAGATCATAATTTTCTTTCATTCTGATCCTTAAACCTTGAATTGATTTCGTTTTTTCTTTTTAATCTTTGATCTATCACAACATCTTTCTTGGTTTGCTGTTTGGTTTGTTTTTAGGGTCACGTTTTGGTTTTCCTTTAGGGTTCCAAACGTTTTCTTGAATCAAACTGATCTTTGAGCCTTGTTTGATTTGTGTTAGTCATTGTTTCATTGAAAAAACGTGTCCTTCTCTTGGTTTGCTGATTAGGTTGTTTAGGGTTGTGATTTGTTTCCTTTTTTAGGGTTTGCTGTTATTGGAAACGATTTTCTCATAATTATCACGTTTTTGTGTGCTGGAAACCATCTTCTTTTTGTGATTTGATTATGGAGGTGGGTTAGCTGCGCTTTGATCGTTGCTTGAAGCCCTAAGCGATTAGGGTTTCGCTATATCATATTGCTAATCTTGGGATTCTGGTGTTGTTGTGTTGTTGTTGTTGGGGTTGCGAGAGATGGATAGAAGATTTGCCGATTCTAGGATCAAAGCAAATGGGGCAATCACTTTCAATGGGGATGTTAATGAGATGCAGGGATATCTATTTGTCGATTTGGAAAAGAAGATTAAAAAACATTGACAGCAAATCATGAAAAAGGCGCTTCTTACGCATGGCTGTTAGGGGGTGATTCAGTAATTGACAAAGATAAGGTTATTGTCCCCACCCCCCCTGGGGGGGGGGGGGGGGGGGGGGGGGGGGGGGGGGGGGGGGGGGGGGGGGGGGGGGAACCCCACCCCCCCCCGCCTCGCCTTCGTTAGAACAGGTTGTATCGCCTTTCAAATTGGTGTTGTTTGCTGAACAAGTTTGTATAACACCAATGAAGGATTACCAAATGGAAACTGATGATCCACCTTTGAAATCAGTTTCTATTGATGAAAATAATAGTAGTGATTATGGTACGAATCAGTTAAGTGTTGTGGATCAACCTAATGGTTCGGCTACTAATAATAATACTACTGATGTACTGAAGGTCCATATTGGTGATGTCAATGGTTCTAATGAAAGAGGTTGATCCAAAGGTTAAAGCGTTTGCTAATGTTGTGGAAGGTGCTAATGGTGCTGCAAAGAATGATAACACTAAAAAGAAGATTAACATTCACACTCTTATTAGTGAGGACAAGGTGAAGAATTCTGATTTCGTGCTTCCTATTGAGTCCATTCAGATTGTGAAAAACAAGTTTGCTAATTCACTTGTTGGTTTTTTCGTGGGTAAAGGCATTGCGTTTCCCTTGGTTCAAATCTATGTCTCTAGGGCATGGAAAGAGTTTGGTTTTCAGAAAATCATGCGGGATGATGACGGGTTCTTTTACTTCAAATTTGAGTCCAATAAGGGAATGGAACAGTTCTTGAACAAGGTCCATGGCTTATTCGGAATTCGCCTTGATTCTGAATAAATGGTCGGTTAATATGTCATTATCTAAAGATGATGTCAAGAAGGTTCCCGTGTGGGTTAAAATGTTAAAAGTTCCAGTTGTGGCATACACTGAAGATGGACTTAGTAGAATTACCTCTCAAATTGGAAGACCTATTATGGTGGATAGTTTTACTAGCGAGACGGTATGCAACTTGGGGTCGTATAATAGGGTATGCTCGTATATTAACGGCCCTAATGGAAATCATTGCGGAAAAAGCTCTAAAACAAAAGGAGGTGGTTATAGGCTGAGTCCTATTGAGGATGGAGCGGAGTGCATACTCTTGAAAGAATTAAACTTAATTTATGAGTGGAAAACATCCACTTTGTTTAGAATGTCCAAGTGTTTGGGCATGATTCAGAATTGTTCCTACACTAAGAAGGCTTATGAAGCAGTTAAGCCAACTCTATTTTTTGGTCTTGAGACCAGCAACAAGATGGGTTATACTTTACGGTTAACTCATACGAAGAAAAAGACCAAGAACCAGGCTAATGTTCAACCTAAGCAATTCGGTGGTTTGAAGCTCAATAAACCTACATCAACAATGGTGTGGAAAAAAAAAGCGACTCAACCCCGAAGAGTTGAAAAAGGTGAGAGCCCTAATGCTTAAAACCACAAGGATAAACCTGCTACAAATCCTTCTAAAACGTATTCATCAGCCCCTAAAGCTGATGACATTGTTTTGAAGAATTCGTTTAGCCAATTGGTGGAGAACGCGGAGGTTGAGTGGGATGATGATCAAACATGGGGAAATGCGAAACATGCTGTGAGTACTATCAATGAGAGTGATAGTGAGGAAGTCGATGAAGATAATTAAATCTTGAAGAACCTCCTGAGACAAAGCTATGTCTCATGCTAATATGGGAACTCGGTATCCCATGGTTAGTTGCTGTCTAGGTTTGTTTAGTGTTACTTTATCCTATTAAAGTAGGATTTTGTTGTTATAGTTTTTGTTTAGCCGTGTGGCATGTCACATGAGGCTTAGGTTTTTCGGGCTTTTCTTGAGGTTAATGTGGTTTTCAGCTACATTCTATTGTACTTAACGGTTTGGGTGATTAATATACATTTTACCGGGGTGAGAGTCCCTTTTACCCAAAAAAACTACTACCATATATAATTCTATATAGCTAATCACCATCTAATTGTTTTAGTGAAATCATATTTATAAAGTTAAAACGTTTATAAATATACCTTTGGTAAAAATGACATAACTTTTCCCACTTCAAAGTCCGTTTCTTGCGTTTCTTTATGATCCACGTGCTTACGTATTAAGACGACGTCTCAAAATATGACATTTTTGTATTTTATGTCCTCTGATGAATAGTATTTTTACTGTTCATACCAGTTATAAATTTATTTTTATAACTTTAATTAACGTAAAACCCGTAAATGCCGTAATTTTATACTTATAAGCTCCGTTTTAGCGATTATCTTTTTAGAGTTACGCCTTCGTTATTGAAAGTTCTATCAATTTATTGATGTTTTCTAAATATAGTTTCTGTCATGAATAGTAAATTTTACTGTTCATAGTTTATAAAATTACTTTTATAAACTTTAATTATCGTAAACGCCGTATTTTATTCGTTTTAGCTCTGTTTTTAGTAATTCTTTCGAGCACGATCTCGTAATTGAAAGTTATATTTATTTATGAGGTTTACAAAAACAAATGTTCCTGATATGAACAGTAACTTTTATAAAAATAGTTTTATAAAAGTATTTTTATACATTTTAAGTATATAAACTCGCGTAATTCATAACTTCTTCGTTTTTAATCAAAAAATTACGTTTCTTATTGTTTTAGAATCCTAAAAATATGTGTGATTTAATAAAAATACCAAACCTTCTGATTTGTATAATTTTTATAACAAGTTTTTATAAAAATTCTTTTATAACTCCGGTTATTATCGTAAAACTCGTAAACTACGTATCTTTTTCGTTATTAATCCGTTTTTCGAGTTTCTTACCTTTTTGGAATCGTCATGAGATGTAGTATGTTTATAAAATATAAAATCCATGCCTAAAAATTCGTGCCAAAACAGCCCCTAAATATCTTTTTGAGTTTATTTGTATAACTTTGTTTTTATATACTTTTTATTTAGTAAACTACCACAAGTCTTCCAATATTCTTAATATACTATGTATTACATATAATAGTGTCCATTTGTCCATCATATGTCCACAATGATCCATGATATCAAGATTAACAAGTCATTAACATCACATGAAATCAATAACTTTCCTTAAGTAACTTTACTTACTAGTTTATACATATACATTTTTACACTTAACCAACATGTTACAATACTTATAATCCCATTATATCATGATATTACCAATCACATAACATATGAAAAAGTGTACAAAATGATGATCACAAGTAAAAACTCTTTTTACATGTTTAAAAGTCCTAAATGGTGATTTTTGCTATAAAGAACATATACACACATAAAATGATAAATGTAAAGACATAAAGGGTTTTAGGTAACCTTAGTGAGATGTGTGATGATGATCAACAAAAGCTAAATCCTTATTTAGCAACCAAACCCTAACTTGCAAGACTTGGAAACCCAAATTCCAAGTGAAACCCTAATCTTGCAATAACTTGATTAAACCTTGAAAACCTTTAACTAACCCTTGCAAACACCTTAGGTTATCATAGGAATGATGTATGAATGCTTGTATGGTCTTGTAAAATTAAGCTATGCTTTATGTAAAAGGGGTGTTTGATGCCGTGGGGTTGTAAGAGAGAAAGAGAGAGATAGTTTGATTTTTTTGTTAAGTGTTGAAGTGTATGAGATATCTCTTGAAAGGTGCAAGACTTATATGCATAAAAGACTTAGTAAAAAGGAAAATAGGAAGTCTTTTGGTCTTGGTATGGTCTTACACTATTAGGGTTAGTAAGTTGTAAGTCTTTGTTCCCTAAGTTGAATATCATCCCATAAAAACAAGGAAGTAGATTGATTTTAGATATTTCTTGGTATCCATCTCTATAAATCCAGTCCTATATGCATATGTATGATAATATTTAGTAAATTTTGGGTATTGGGTATAAAAGTGGGTATTTGTTGAAGCGTAGAAAAGTTTGGTGTTCCGGGTATGCCTAAACGTATTTTATCAGCGAAACGAGAACACTTTACGCACAATAAAAAAAAATGAACAAAGTTTAATACTTATACTCCAAAAAATTACTTAACACCTTTCTTGATGTAAACATTTTAATTTTTGATGCCCTTTTTACATGAAATGATCATTTTAGCTTACCGCGATTTAACTAACAATTACGATTTAAATCCAAACGCGCAATAAATCCTAAAAATACATAGTGAATTTATTGACGACAGTCAATTGACCCTAAAAACACGGGGTGTTATATATATCACTTCTACTAACCCATTTAACGTCTCATGTATATCAACACCACCTCGACTCACTCGTTTGACGTCACTCGTGTATATCGCGCGAACTCATTCGTTTAACGTCTCATGTATATATCAAGCAATATCACATCGTCTAACCGCTTTAACATCATATGTATATTAACACCACCTTGACTCACCCGTTAAACTTCACTCAGGTATATCACATCGACTCATTCGTTTAACGTCTCATGTATATCAATATCACATCATCTAACCGCTTTAATATCTCATGTACATCAATACCGCCTCGACTCACCTGATACAACGTCTCATTCATGTGTATATCACATATACTCATTTGATAACATCTTCATGTAATCACGTCGAGCAAAACACGATTCGCGTCTATGTACATCAATACCAACCTTGACTCACCCATTAACCGAGTCTTTGTTTAAGCAAAAATTTCACTGCCTTGCCCCCTATAACGAACCACTCTGGTTTAACATAAATTAACGTAACACATCGCAAATGTACAGAAAATCATATATTCACTATTAACTCGTGCGTTTAACGTCCTATTGTATTGATGAGGTGTCATTTATACACCTATTGAGTCTTTAACCTCTTAAATCGTGCATTTATTCCCAAAATAGGTACTTAATTGTTCCTTTTCAAGTATTTCGCATTTGGAAGACATTTGGAAGAATTACACGTGACTTAGGCTCATTTGGAGAAGAAACGGACAAGACTACGGACCTACACCAACATCACTCAAGATAATGTTCTCAGCAGCTGGAGACGGCGTCACCAATACAACGTGACGCCGTCACAACGAAGACCAAGACGGCGTCACTGGATCTCACGACGGCGTCAGAGTACACGACCCAACCCATTATCTAGAATATTCTCTCTCATGACGGCGTCACGACTAAAACGCGACGCCGTCACAATGATTTTCCTATATATACAAACCCGAATTTAGGGTTTTGAGTGTGTAACTTTAGAATAAAAAGAGGGTACGAACCCTAGTTCGTTTAGCAGCTAGTAGGGAATGATTAAAATCATCCCTACTAGCTGCTAAACGAGCTAGGTTAGTACCAGCTTTTAATTCAAAGTTACACACTCAAAAACCCTAAATTCGGGTTTATTATAAGGAAAAATCTTGTGACGGCGTCGGCGGTTTAGTCGTGACGCCTTCATGAGAGAGAAATATTCCAGATAGTGGGGTTGGGTCGTGTACTCTGACGCCGTCGTGAGATCCAGTGACGCCGTCTTGGTCTTCGTTGTGACGACGTCACGTTGTATTGGTGACGCCGTCTCCAGCTGCTGAGAACATTATCTTGAGTGATGTTGGTGTAGGTCCGTAGTCTTGTCCGTTTCTTCTCCAAATGAGCCCACAAGTCACTTTATAATTTCTTCTAAATATCTTCCAAATGCGAAATACTGAAAGGAACGATTAAGTAAACTATTTTGGCAAAAAATGCACGATTTAGGGGGTTAAATGACCTCAAAAAGGTGTATAAAATGACACCTCATCAATACAATAGACGTTAAACGCACGAGTTAAAGTGATATATGACTTTCTCTGTACATTTGCGATGTTTTACGTTAATTTATGTTAAACAGAGTGGTTCGTTATAGGGGCAAGTCAGTGAAATTTTGCTTAACAAGACACGGTTAATGGGTGAGTCAAGGTGGTATTGATGTACATAAGACGCGAAACGAGTTTGTTCGACGTGATATACATGAGATGTTAAACAAATGAGTCTATGTGATATACATGATAGACGTTTAACAGGTGAGTCGAGGCGGTATTGATGTACATGAGATATTAAAGCGGTTAGATGATGTGATATTGATATACATGAGACGTTAAACGAATGAGTCGATGTGATATACCTGAGTGAAGTTTAACGGGTGAGTCAAGGTGGTGTTAATATACATATGATGTTAAAGCGGTTAGACGATGTGATATTGCTTGATATATACATGAGACTTAAACCGAATGAGTTCGCGCGATATAACACGAGTGACGACAACGATGAGTCGAGGTGGTGTTGATATACATTTAGACGTTAAAAAAAAAATTGGGGTTTTTGTTTTTTTTATTATTTTTTTTTTTTAATAGAAGTGAATATTATAACACCCCGTGTTTTAGGGTCATTGACGTCGTCAATAAATTCACTATGTATTTTTAGGAATTATGCGCGTTTGCTTTCAATCGTAATTGTTAAGTTAAATCGCGTAAGCTAAAAATGATCATTCAATGTAAACGGGCATCAAACAATATAAAGTTTACAGCAAGAAAGTGTAAGTAAAATTTGTTATAATTATTAACTTGTTCATTTTCTTTTTATTGGTTGCGTAAAAGTTATTACGTTTCGCGATAAATACGTTTAAGGCAACCGGAACCACCAAAACTTGTCTACGCTTCAACAAATACCCACTTTTATACCCAATACCTAAAATTTACTAAATATTATCATACATATTCATATAGGGCCAGATTTATAGAGATGGATACCAAGAAATATCTAAAATCAATCTACTTCCTTGTTTTCATAGGATGATATTCAACTTAGGGAACAAAGACTTACAACTTACTAACCCTAATAGTGTAAAAAAATACCAAGACCAAAATACTTCCTATTTGCCTTTTTGACTAAGTCTTTTATGCATATAAGTCTTGCACCTTTCAAGAGATATCTCATACACTTCAACACTTAACAAAAAAAAATCAAACTATCTCTCTCTTTCTCTCTTACAACCCCACGGCATCAAACACCCCTTTTACATAAACCATAGCTTGATTTTACAAGACCATACAAGCATTCATACATCATTCCTATGATAACCTAAGGTGTTTGCAAGGGTTGGTTAAAGGTTTTCAAGGTTTAATCAAGTTATTGCAAGATTAGGGTTTCACTTGGAATTTGGGTTTCCAAGTCTTTGCAAGTATAGGTTGGTTGCTAAAATAGGAATGTAGCTTTGTTTGATCATCATCACACATCTCACTAAGGTTACCTAAAACCCTTTATGTCTTTACATTTATCATTTTATGTGTGTATATGTTCTTTATAGCAAAAATCACCATTTAGGACTTTTAAACATGTAAAAAGAGTTTTTACTTGTGATCATCATTTTGTACACTTTTTCATATGTTATGTGATTGGTAATATCATGATATAATGGGATTATAAGTATTGTAACATGTTGGTTAAGTGTAAAAATGTATATGTATAAACTAGTAAGTAAAGTTACTTAAGGAAAGTTATTGATTTCATGTGATGTTAATGACTTGTTAATCTTGATATCATGGACTCATGTGGACATATGATGGACAAATGGACACTATTATATGTAATACATAGTATATTAAGAATATTGGAAGACTTGTGGTAGTTTACTAAATAAAAAGTATATAAAAACAAAGTTATACAAATAAACTCAAAAAGATATTTAGGGACTGTTTTGGCACGAATTTTTAGGCATGGATTTTATATTTTATAAACATACTACATCTCATGACGATTCCAAAAAGGTAAGAAACTCGAAAAACGGATTAATAACGAAAAAGATACGTAGTTTATGAGTTTTACGATAATAACCGGAGTTATAAAAGAATTTTTATAAAAACTTGTTATAAAACTTTTACAAACAGAAGGTTTGGTATTTTTATTAAATCACACATATTTTTAGGATTCCAAAACAATAAGAAACGTAATTTTTCAATTAAAAACGAAGAAGTTATGAATTACGCGAGTTTATATACTTAAAATGTATAAAAATACTTTTATAAAACTATTTTTATAAAAGTTACTGTTCATATCAGGAACATTTGTTTTTGTAAACCTCATAAATAAATAGAACTTTCAATTACGAGATCGTGCTCGAAAGAATTACTAAAAACGGAGATAAAACGAATAAAATACGGCGTTTATGATAATTAAAGTTTATAAAAGTAATTTTGTAAACTATGAACAGTAAAATTTACTATTCATGACAGAAACATATATTTAGAAAACATCAATAAATTGATAGAACTTTCAATAACGAAGACGTACTCAAAAGAATCGCTAAAACGGAGCTATAACGAATAAAATACGGCATTTACGGGTTTTACGTTAATTAAAGTTATAAAAATAAGTTTATAACTGGTATGAACAGTAAAAATCACTATTCATCAGAGGACATGAAATACAAAAATGTCATATTTTGATACGTCGTCTTAATACGAAAGCGTGGACATAAGAAACGCAAGAAACGGACTTGAAACGTGAAAGTTATGTCATTTTTACCAAAGGTATATTTATAAACGTTTTAACTTTATAAATATGATTTCACTAAAACAATTAGATGGTGATTAGCTATATATGAATGTATATAGTGGTAAGTAGTTTTTTATGGGTAAAAGACTCTCTACCCGTAAAATAATATAGAATCACCCAAACCGTTAAGTACAATAGAATGTAGCTGAAAACCACATTAACCTCAAGAAAAGCCCGAAAAACCTAAGCCTCATGTGACATGCCACACGGCTAAACAAAAACTATAACAAAATCCTACATTAATAGGATAAAGCTAACAATAAACAACCTAGACCAGCAACTAACCATGGGGAACCGAGTTCCCCATATTAGCATGAGACATAGCTTGTCCAGGAGGTTCTTCAAGATTAATATCTTCATCGACTTCCTCACTATCACTCTCATTGATAGTACTCACAGCATGTTTCGCATTTCCCCATGTTTGATCATCATCCCACTCAACCTCCGCGTTCTCCACCAATTGGCTAAACGAATTCTTCAAAACAATGTCATCAGCTTTAGGGGCTGATGAATACGTTTTAGAAGGATTTGTAGCAGGTTTATCCTTGTGGTTTTGAGCATTAGGGCTCTCACCTTTTTCAACTCTTCGGGGTTGAGTCGCTTTTTTTTCCACACCATTGTTGATGTAGGTTTATTGAGCTTCAAACCACCGAATTGCTTAGGTTGAACATTAGCCTGGTTCTTGGTCTTTTTCTTCTTATGAGTAACCGTAGTAAACCCATCTTGTTGCTTCGTCTCAAGACCAGAATTAGAGCTTGGCTTAACAGCTTCATGAGCCTTCTTAGGGAACGAATTCGAATCATGCCCAAACACATGACATTCTAAACAAAGTGGAGGTTTCCACTCATATTCAAGTTTAATTCTTTCAAGAGTATGCCCCGCTCCATCCTCAATAGGGACAGCCATAACCACCTCCTGTTTTAGAGCTTTATCCGCACTGATTTCCATTAGGGCACGAGCATACCCCATACGACCCCAAGTTGCATCACACGTCTCGCTAGTAAAACTATCCACCATAATAGGTCTTCCAATTTGAGAGGAAATTTCCTACATAAAGTCCACATCAGTGTATGCCACAACTAGAACTTTTAACATTTTAACCCACACGGGAACCTTCTTGACATCATCTTTAGATAATGACATATTAACCGACCATTTATTTAGAATCAAAGGCGAATTCCGAATAAGCCATGGACCTTGTTCAAGAACTGTTCCATTCCCTTATTGGACTCAAATTTGAAGTAAAAGAACCCGTCATCATCCCGCATGATTTTCTGAAAACCAAACTCTTTCCATGCCCTAGAGACATAGATTGGACCAAGGGAAACGCAGATGCCATTACCACGAAAAAACCACAAGTGAATTAGCAAACATTTCACAATCTGAAATGCTGCAATAGGAAGGAAAAACACGAAATCAGAATTCTCCACCTTGTCCTCACTAATAAGAGTGCGAATGTTAATCTTCTTTTTAGTGTTATCATTATTTGCCGCACCATTAGCACCTTTCACAACATTAGCAAACGCTTTAACCTTTGGATCAGCCTCTTTCAATATAAGAAACCCATTGACATCACCAATATGGACCTTCCATACATCAGTAGTATTATTATTAGCAGCCGAACCATTAGGTTGATCCCCCAGGGCCCCCCCGGGGGGGGGGGGTGCCCCCCCCCCCCCCCCCCGCACCACACACTTAACTGATTCGTACCATAATCACTACTATTATTTTCATCAATAGAAACTGATTTCAAAGGTGGATCATCAGTTTCCATTTGGTAATCCTTCATTGGTGTTATACAAACTTGTTCAGCAAACGACACCAATTTGAAAGGCGATACAACCTGTTCTAACGAAGGCGAGGCAATAACCTTATCTTTGTCAATACGAACACCCCTAACAGCCATGCGAGAAGCGTCCTTTTTCAAGACTTTCCCGTCAATGTTTTTAATCTTCTTTGCCAAATTGACAAATAGATATCCCTGCATCTCATTAACATCCCCATTAAAGGATTGCCCCATTTGCTTGACCTAAATCGGCAAATCTTCTATCCCATCTCTCGAACCCCAACAACAACAACACAACAAAACGAATCCCAAGATTAGCAACATATATATCGAAACCCAATCGCTTAGGGCTTCATGCAACGATCAAAGCGCAGCAAACCCACCTCCATAACACATCACAAAAAGAAGATGGTTTCCAGCACACTAAAATTGATAATTATAGAAAATTGTTTTCCCAATAACAGTCAACCCTAAAAAAGGAAACAAATCACTACCATAAACAACCTAATCAGTAAACCAAGAGAGGTCCACGCTTTTAATGAAACAATGACTAACACAAATCAAACAAGGCTCAAAGATCAGTTTGATTCAAGAAAACGTTTGAAACCCTAAAGGAAAACCAAAACGTGACCCTAAAAACAAACCAAATAGCAAACCAAGAAAGATGTTGTGATAGATCAAAGATTAAAAAGAAAAAACGAAATCAATTCAAGGTTTAAGGATCAAAATGAAAGAAAATTATGATCTGAATATGATTTTAGGGTGGCGGCCGGAAATAACCATTCTAGAGAGAGAAACTTAGGGTTTTGTTTACGATATATAATTAGATTAAGGTTTGGGGTTGGATGAACTTAGAGAGAGAAAGTAAATGGAAATGGAATATATGGTAGTAGTTACCCAATGTGATTAGTACTTATACGACCTATATTGGATTAGGTTGCATTCGATTATTACCGTGACGTATTTTCTGTGATATACTTTATATTTGCTCACTCAAGGTGAGTTCATAGCCCCACGTTTTACATGATTTGTTTTATAAGTTTTTGGGGTGAGAAACATGCACTGTTTTATAATTGGACACAAGTGGATAAGTTTTACATTATGTGTTGCCTAAGTAGCGATAACCCTAGTTGAGCCCATTATCATGAACTGTCAGTTACTGGATTGTGAGCGTGAATGTTATGAATAGATCTATTAGGATTGACTTCCCCGTTCGGGTGATTAGCTATCACTGGGCAAACGAACGTATACCATGTTGAACATAGGATGTTGCGGGTTAGAACATCATCACGGGCAATGTAGGCCACTTATATGGTATTCATTTATGTCGAGCTTCAGTGTCATGAGCTTAGGGCAACGTAATTACTTTTATATGATATCTGCATCTGTTGCATTATCATACACTTGGGAAATCTTGTGGTCCTACAATATAAGATTTATGAAACCTATGAATTCACCAACATTATTGTTGACGTTTTAAAGCAATGTTTTTCAGGAGGTCAATAAGCACGAGGTGCAAGATTACATTGGTGGTTTATTGATTTGGAATATCATGCATTAAAGATTTTTCGCCATACATTTGTATATCTATTATGGGCTAGAAATCTTTGTAATTTGAACAAGTGAACAATTAAAGCTTCAGGCTTATGTAACAAATACTTTGGGGGTGTTACAGATTGGTATCAAGAGCCAAGGTTATAGAGAACCAGGTCAAATGTTTTTGCTGGACTATAACCATTTTCAAACATTGCATACACACAAAGGGGTTTGCACGGGGCATACATACGTGCATACATTCATACATACACTAGTTGTTGCATTAGTTGGTTATACTAGATGCATTCATAATTGATATACGTGTTTATATATATACTAGTGAATGAGTACCATACCACCAGTCCTTATTAATATAGTTTATATAATTATTTTTCTTTTACAGTAGTTAGGTCGTCTGATTCCGCGCTTACCTATACTTACATCCACTCCGAGGCACGATCTTGGAGTATCCCGTCTGAGGATCCTTATGAGGAGGCTGCCCGACAGTTGTTGGAGCAGGCACCACGTCCTTCAGAGTATGTACCTGATCCCATGGAGCTAGAGGATCATGTACCAGTGTACATTCCTGAGCCTGAGCACCCTGAGGATTTAGTGCCAGCTGAGGATGAGGCACCTATAGAGCCATACATTACTGAGGTTGCTTCTGCACCTACACCGCCACTACCACCACCATCCCTTCTACCCACACTTATCTGACCCCCACATACTAGAGCAGCCATGGCTCAGAGGAGAGCTACAACACCATCCATATATCATTCACTACTTCCAGCAGGGACGCCACCATTGTTACCTATACCACTACCTGCACCATCCACTAGCCGCAGAGCTGACATTCCCGAGGCTACTACTTACTGCTCCCACACCTAGGGTTGAGGTTGGGGAGAGCTCTGCTGCTGCTGCTGCTAGACAGCCAGGATCTACTATGGCCCGCAGGGTCGATCACAGTTTTGTAGACACTGTGGATACCAGGGTTCGAGATACTGAGAGGAGGACTATGGCCGCCGTAGAGGTGGTCAACCTGAGGGTCAGTTACCAGGCAGATGTTCGCAGGAGAGAGAGTTTGGGGTTTTATTCACGACATCAGGAGGCCCAGGAGGACCGGGCTGCTGTGAGAGCTGAGATTGAGATATTGAGGAGAGAGAGGCTTGCTTACGAGCAAGAGAGCATCGAGACCCATCAGGCCTTGGCTAGGTCTGAGGCTTGCAGCAGGGCACTAGAGGCACGGATTATAGTGTTAGAGACTCAGGCGTATCGCCACGAGTGGCAGCGTCAGGACATAGATGATCGTGCTATTGAGCATATCATACGTACCCAGGCCTTGGAGGCTTGAGCACGCATTGACACCTTAGAGGACACTGGTAGTAGTGCCTAGGTTTACCTTTCTATCATATTGTAGCTATACTATATAGCCTATTAAGTTTTTATGGGTTACTCCCAGCTAGCAGACTATATAGATCTTTTGTTTCTGTTTAGCTATCATGTATAGCCTACTAAGTATTACGAGGTAACTTCCGGCTAGTAGGGCTCTAGGTTTATTTTCATCTTGTAACCTAGCAGTAGGGAATCATTTTGTACCAAGCAGATCATGTATGTTTCCAGATTATATATGGAATGGATGTATTATGTCATGTCGATCTCGTGTTGGTTGTATATTTTACTATGTGATGTGATCTCATTTTATTTATTGTGCATATGTCATATCACGTTATGATTGTATGAAATCTAACGGGTATTATATTTTCTTATGATTTAAAGAACAATGACAACTGTTAACCAAGGGATGAGTGTCGAGAAAATTAAGAAGATTGTGGCCCAGTGAGTGGCTAATGCTATCAAGGCTATTGCTATCTATGAGTCAATAAACCAAACCAAACAGCAAGAAAACAAAGTAGCAGGGAATGCTAGTAACAAAAGGAAGTGGGAAGGTGACTACAATGGAGGCTTTAATCAATAGCAAAACAAAGAGTATAAGGTGTTTAGAGCACACGTTGTTGGGCCAAACAACAAGAAGGAATATGCTGGAACTCTACCTCTGTGTAACAAGTGCAAGTTTCACCATATTGGCCTGTGTGCGAAAAGGTGTAGCAATTGCAAGTGGAGGGGCCACCAACCAAGAGATTGTATGATCTCAGGCCCGAAGGCAAAACCAAGGCCCTCAATGGCAAAACTAAAAGTTGAGGTCACCTGTTATGAGTGTGGAGAGCTAGGACATTACAAGAGGGATTGTTCAATAGTGAAGCTTCAAACTGTGTGGACAAGTATTGGAAGGGAAAAGCTCGTGGAGACTCTATCGCCACGACGTCTAACATCAACATCTAAAGGGAGACCTATTACCTAGTAAAACTTAAGTTGGAATTATCGTAGACTCCATGTCCCTTAAGAATTCTCGTTGTATTTCTCTTAAATTTTAGTTGTACTGTACGAATGATTTCAAGTTATCTATCAAACTTATGTATTGTAAAAATCTCTTAAATTATACTTTAATTCTATACTTTATTATTCGAGCCACTCCCAAGCATATTATCAAAAATGGTAAAACTATTTTGATGAAAATGAGCGTTGCATCGTTAGCCCTCAAATATGCATAGTCTGATCACCTATGTATATTTGGTGCATAGACTGATCATCTATGCATTCAGGAAGGACCATGCCATACTAAGAGTAGTCACCTTATAACCTTTTGTCAAATTCTAAATTTCAACTGATTTTCTTGAGAAACAAGATCTTGCGTAAATGTATTTATCACAAGGAACTCTTACACCATCTTACAATAGAGCCGACATCACCTTACATCAAATCTTAAGCCAAAAAAGGGGAAGGACGTATCTGTAGCCACCCAAGGACAACCTGTCGATAAGTTAAGCCGTCATCAAGGGAATTAAGACCCGTACCCATGGAATGCTACATTAAGGTAGCAAAAATTTAATATCACACATTAGGAGGATTTAGACGAGGATTACACCTCTTCATCAACAACATTCTGGAAGACAATTCGAACTGAATTGCGGGAAGCAATTCTTTTAACACGGGGAGACTGTGACAACCCACATTTTCACATCTTTTACGACTTCGACAATTCAACTATTTATTTTGGACTTTTACGCGTTCGCTTTTATTTCGCGTCATTTCATTAAATCGCGTAAGCTGAAAGTTATCATTCAACGTAAATGGACACCAAACGAATTAAATTTTTCGTCAAGCAAGCAATATATTATTTTATGAAAGTAATAATCAACTTTTATATTTTATTTTTATTGGTTACGTAAACCGTTTACGTTTCGCAATTAAATACATTTAGGCATACCCGAAACCACCAAAAATTATCTATGCTTCAACAAATACCTATTATTATTTCCAATAATCAAAGATTTATAAAAACTTTACTCATATTATCAAGTTAGTCAAATTTACATTAAAAGTAACCAACTAAAGTTTACACTTTACAAGAATACATCTTTATATTAAACTTATACATTTAAACTTCAAGTAAATACAAGATAATATCTAATATATCAAAAATCATCTAGTGTCCCATTTTCTTTAATGAATTTCGGCACACACAAGACCAAAGTACACAACTAGCAACTAGATACTTGAAAATTTTTGACCAACATCTTTCCATGTTTTCTTGAAATGGTATTCAAAGCTCCAATATTGTTTTTGACTAAGAAGTAATAAGTATGCATGCATACTAGTTCTCATTTGATACATTCACTAGAAACTTAACTCATTTTCTTTGTTTCTTCCTTCCATACATATGCCCCACATTAAACCACAAGAAACAAATTATATTTTTCTTTCTAACAAGCACACAAGTAGTCTAGGTTGATATTGAAGGTATTACACGAAGATTTGGAAGCTTGGTTTGGCATTTAAAAGGGTTTATACAAAGGAAAGGAAAAAGGGTTTTGTGAAAGTATTTCTTGAATAATACTTGGGTCTTGTTTGCTTACCATCTTTACTCATCTTCATTAAGGTCTTTTAAGAACCCTAACTTATCATATTATTTATTTTCATGTTTTATATAATTGTATATAGTTAAATCACCACCTACGTATATTTTATGAAGTTATAAAATATATACATTATAAATCATACACAAGATCATCTTGTACATGGCTAATATGATGTTTAAAATATGCTAATATGTTTTAAACAAGGATTTACAAGCAATGGATGATTTTTATATAAATTATACGTTAAGTTATGAATATTTATTTAATTATTATGTTTATAAAGTTAAATAAATATGTTGGATAATTTATTGGACACTATGGAACATTATTTATAAAAGCTGAAAACCCGTAAATGCTTCAGCAGCTACTGAAACTGCGTTTTGTGGACCTTCGGGTCCGATTGAGCCAAAGTGTAAAACTACAAAGTTGTTCGGAACGACATTTTACATAAACCTGCCGATTTTCATAATTTTCGGATATATAGTTTGTAAACTAGACACTTTTCCTGACATGAATAGTGTTGGTTCGTTTTTAAAATAAATTTTTGGCGAAACATTTTAGAATCATTTATATAATATTTATACATATCTTAAACTTTATAAATATTATTTTACAAGGACAATTAAACTATTTATTCGATTATACGAGTACGAACACGTGGTATTTGTTTAACAAATGCGATTTAAATATGATTTCATAAACACAATTAGATGGTGATGTAGCTATATAGAATTATATATGGTAGTAGTTATTCAAAGTACTTAGTACTCATACGACCCATATTTACTTAGGATGCTTTCGGATATTTTCGTGACACGTTTTCTGTCATTCACTCGACTTATTTCATCACTTCACTTCTAAGGTGAGTTCATAGCCCCACCTTTTCTCTTTTAATGGTTTTCATAAACTGATTTTGGGGTGAGAATACGTGCTCGTTTTACTAAATAAACTCATTGATTTCTACTACATAAGCGTTACATGACTATTTTTTTTATCAAAGCTTGATTTGCTTACTACCTTATTTGAGAGCGTTGAATACCTATCTTTTGACTCGTGAGTTTTGGACACATTATTTGTTTTACTTTGGACACAAGTGCTTTTCAATTGTATGCTATCCAGATTTTTGCCTGAATGCTATTGCTTAAGAGCCACGAATACGGGTGCAATTCCCTTATAATTATTTAATTACTACTTGATGATTTCTAACTGGGTGCTAGGACATATTTCAACATGGTACACCTTTTCTTATGTATCCTAGGTTCGTTTCAATTGTTTTTGGAACAAATTTAGCTTAGAGGGAAGTAGACAGACTCAGGGCTTTATACCATCTGTTTCTCTTCCTTCCAATATAGGTTTATACATTTATGAGGAAGCATAGTACTAATTTCCATGTAGGATTACCACCCTTGACTCCCTCTATGTTTTTTGATGTAGTAACAGCATTGGCAGGGGGAAGAACAGTAGTTCTAGTCCTCATTCTAGGGATACAAGTATGCTAGGGATACTCAAGGGCACTACAATCTCAAAGTGCTTGCTCATTCTCAAAGAGTGCTCATTCTCAAAGTGCGGCTCATTCACATAGTACTGCTTCAGTACAAGGTATGCCTTCCTTCCATGGTACTGTTAACTTCAAGGGATGCGGATGAATCCAAAGGACTGCTGACTTCCAAGGTACGGCTGACCCTCATGATGCTGCTTCTATTCCTAAATCTCCCAATGATTATACTCCCACAGATGTGTTTCAAACATCTGGAGGAGATGAGGGACTTTTAGATATATATGCTTTGAACAGAGAAGTTAGGAGACTCAAGAAGCCATACTCTTTCTCAAGCTATCACAAATACTCAAGCTCCAAAGCCAAGACTCAAGAAATATTGTCCAAAAATTTGTCAATGCCAGAAGTGGTTCACAATATCATGCCTTTGGGTAGAGATCAAAACCTTAAGAAGCAAAGAGACGAAGAAAGAAGCTAGAAGCAAGTGTCTACAGGTTTAAATTGGGGAGGTATAAGAATGATGGAATTTTGTCTGAGAGCACAAACTGCCTTCAAGAGGAAGATTTAGCAATCCTTTACTTTGTATGATTCTGCTGTATCAAGTGTGATGTTATCTAATTTGGAAAGAAAAAGTGATGAGACTGAAGAAGTTAATATTGAGGAGAAAGAAGCTTCTAATGTAAAGAGTGGAGAAACAGAAGAACTGGATTTGGAGACAACTCAAAGTACTGCTAGACAGGGTACTATTACTCCAAGGATCCTAAATTTTGAGGAGGAAGCAGGACCTTCAAGCCCACTCCGTCAAAGTCAAGTTATGGAGCCTGAAGAACAACTTAAAGCTGCTGAAGTTCTTGTTTCTATTTCATAGACCCAAGAGGTTTGAGCATTCCTGGGGTCCCATACAACTCTAACCTCAACAGCCAACTCTAAGTATATTCTAGATAAAGGCAAAGGGATACTGGTTGAAGAACCTAAAAAGAAGAAATTTGATCTCATAATTGGGAGCCGATGTTTGATTCCGGCTTTCCACCTTGTCCTATGTTATCATTTATGACTTTATGCCTTTATTATTCTTTGATATGACACCATGATTATGACGTTTCGGCCTCCTTTCCGGAGTGGGTCGTTACACATTATAACCAGAAAATTGAGGCTTATGTTATATAAAATGAAATCAAATAAGCTTATAAGCTCACATATAATTTAAAAAAACACCTCCTAGGATATCTCATGAGAGAAATTAGGGATTGTAATTTTTTTTATATCCATAAGTGATAGATTTATTGATATTTATTGATAAAATGGCTAAAATATCAGGTCTATCATGATACCCGAAAATTGGAAGTATAATTGGGTTGAAATGAGTTTGGGCCAAGGAGCGTCCTAAAATTTGCCTACAAATTGTTGGAATGTAATTATCATCCAAAAATAGGCAAAATGGTGTATCTAAATATTTTAGCAATTTTACTAGCAATTTTTAGTTAATGGATATATTTGGGTTTTTAAATGATAAAGTGACTAGATTATTGAACGAGACCAGGATTTATCCTTATCAAGATTCAATTAAACGCCAAGGCTAGTTTTGAAATTTGAATGTCAAAGTGACTACAAGGTTGATTTGGTATTACTTATTTGATATTGAAGTAGGATTTCACGAAGACGTGTACTTATTTCAACATCAAGCCTTCATTTTATTTTCTAATTCTTTTCTTCAAACCTCTCTATCGATTAATGACTTGCTTGAACGTTAAAACATTAGATTAAGACTCAACTATGTAGTTATACCTGATGTAAGGTCTTACATTATAGTGCTCACAGTACATAGCTATCACTTATAAAAGAGTTACGTTGTAGTGCTCAGTGACACACGCAGATGCAAATGCGGATAGTGTTCTTCAATCATGATAGTGCAAGATTAGGACACAAATTCAGGGGATTGTACTTCAGTTTCAAGTTCGTCATATCGAGTTTTCTTCATCAGTGGTCACTACATATAGCCGACCATTTGATAAATGGTTGGTAAAGAGTTGGTCAAAGGGATTAATGA
Organism: Tanacetum coccineum; assembly: GCA_026074375.1. Lineage (NCBI taxonomy): Eukaryota > Viridiplantae > Streptophyta > Magnoliopsida > Asterales > Asteraceae > Tanacetum > Tanacetum coccineum. The sequence goes on from BQNB010025762.1 coordinate 27,297, forward strand.
GTAGAGATGTGATCAGTAATTGACTTTCATGGGTTATTTAGGAGCTACAGAATATTAATGGTACTTCACACTTGAACGTCTCAAGTATATGGGCATACACGTCAATGACGATTCCGAGAGTTCGTAACCATCACGGGGGAAGAAACATGTACTCCGAGATGCATAACAGGTTCATGTGATCGAGCTCAAACTTTTATGCAGGAAGTTAGTCCACAAAGATGGTCAGTGGTTTAACTTGTTACTTTGGGGTCAATGTTTTAACTTCCAAGGGAAGTAGTATGTACTTGGTATGGTTTACGGGTCAATGAACAAATTAGGTTTGTAGACTTATGTTGTGATTTTTGGTTTCTACTTCCGTGGGTTATTGTGAAGTATTATGCAAGCATGAGAAGATGTGTTGCCGATTTCTTGCATGTTCTCCTGAACGGATAATCACCAATATCTAATGTCAAGAAGCATTAGTATTTGGTGTGGTTTGCTTCTTCTTTTACAAAATTCTGGTGTGCACTATAAATGTCAAAGTTAGAAGATCCTTTGAGCTACATCAAAGTTTCGAATATGCTTAAGATAAGGGTCATTGGCTTAAGGGAAAGCTGAAACTTTGTCAAAAAGAAGTGTATGAATAAAGCTTTTCAAGTCATGCATTATTAATTAAGGGAAATTAATCCAGTTCATACCAATTACAGTGGTTCTTCAACAACTAAAAGACAAAGAGAATTCAAGCTAGGGTACAAGTATGAAGATTAGAAGACAATGAAGTCATCCTCAGTATTGGAAGCACCTTAGAAGATGTCATTTTATTTGTATTTGTACTTGTTAGGAACATTGTAAGTAATTCCGTATGTCTCCACATCAGGGGAAGATTGTTAGCCTCAAAATGTGAGCGACATATATGGAATTGCATTAGTTTACTTAAGCCATACACGCATGGACTAGAAATGTCAATATGTATAAGATAGGCGTGTAAGTCACTGTAAATACCCTCCTATATTTGTTGGGAAATGCAAGTCAAAAGGTCAAAGTACTGCTGAATGAAAGATCAAAGTACTGCTAAGTAGAAAGTCAAGGTACTGCCAGTCAAAGATCGAAGTACTGCCGTGGATATAGGAACTATAAAGTTTAAACGGTTGTTTTAGCATTTATCTTGTAACAGTTATTAGTGATAAGTATCAATTAGTGTTTATGATATACAAGGACTGTACATCTACTAGAGGTTATCCTTATGTTTATAAAAGGATCTCTAGGAAGATATTAGAAATATAGAACAAACATAGAAAAACACTAAGTTGAGAATTATTAGTATTGTATTAGGGATCTGCAATTTAGGCAGATTCAAAGGTTTATAAAAGAAATCGTTTGAGAAATTGTTGTGTGTTCTTCATAAGTACTGCCAACTAGATTCCGCATAGTTGACAGTATATCAGTGTTTCATTAAGGAATAACGATCCTACAATATATATATATAAATTTTACCTTATACGCATAATTTAAACATAATCTCAACCCATCATATTATCTTAATATTAATATATCATATATCGGATTAATATCCGTACATCAAATGTAATCCATTATGGATTTATACATATGACTTTTTTTTAAACATAACATAAAACATAAAACGGGAGTATACAGCTACTCCTTTATTTCAAGTTGATCTAGTACTTTATTCCATAAACCAATTGGGTGACATGATATCACTCAACTTGTGGTACTTTGATAGCTTTCGGTCCATTTTCTTTGTTGTGAACGCTTGTACGTAGATATTTTCGTATGGATCAGTTAGTGTTATTTTGGTTCACCATTGTCCTGTTGCTTCTTCTTCTTTAGTATACGAACCTTTATAATCAGGCTTCCAGTTGACTTGCTTTAATGGTACATGTAATGAGCCAAGGAAACTAACTGCTTTCTTCCAAACACTAATTTTTCGGAATGGGTTAGTTACGTTTTGTATAGCTAATGATCGCTCATCGGGATCGTTACAGTTTAAGTATGGTGCAGGTTTAGGTCCATATATCGGTGCTCCAAAATTATTCCTCTTTATCTGGTAATCTTCCTCATCATCACTATCACTATTGTGTTATTTGTATTCCGGGTGGTTTGCCTCGTGAATTTTAAAAAATGCCGAAACACGAGTTTGACACGTCCGTTAATGTCCAAATGAGTTTTGAAGGGTTTAAAGTGTAAATATGTCGTGTAAATACTCTAGGTTAATAGAAAAGTATTTTTAAGTGAATAAAAATGCTAATTAACTTTGGGTAAATTTTACGGTTGAGTTTTACGAGTATTTAAGTGATTCCAACACAAAAAGAAAGACCCGAGACCCCTTGGATCCTATGGCCGGTCAATGAAGTCAATGGAAGGGACAACATGGATTAATTCTACCTAACAATGTCTAAAGAATGGTACATAAGATGCTTTCACTAGAAACTTTTCACATAATTCATTTCTGCATTTACAAAAAAAATTAAAAAAACACACACAAGTGTGTGTGTGCTTATTTCGTCCGCCACCTAAACCACCACAACCACCATATATTTTCCAACTTTGATCGAGAACGTGATATTCCGGGTTGATACGAGTATTTGGGTATTCATTTAAACAACATTCTTGGTGTCCGGTTTGTGTCTAAATCTACATTTTTGTTGTCAAAAATAAGATAGATTTTCTTTTGTAAGGTTTTCTATTTAAATTTCGTTTGTCCTTTTGGGTTTATCTTGATGCATAGATGTTAGTTGTACAAGTTGATCGTCGTGAAAATCGATTTTTGGAAACAAAACGAATAAAAGGGGTGTGTTTGGTTTGTCCTATAAAAAAAGAAAGAATGGGGTTTTTGGTTGCTTTTGATGTTGGTGGTCGTGATGGTTGATAACATCTTATGTAGATAGTTATTTTTTATAGGTAGCTTGTAATGGCTATTCGGGCTTATTTTTAAGCTATTTCTTGGCTTATTTTGGGCTTAAATGCCACGTCACCTTTCCAAAATCACTAGGAAAGTGATTTTGACTATTTTTGTGTTATGGCGTATGTTGTGGACTATTTTTTAGGCTTATGGTAGTAACCAAATGCGATACGTAGCTTATTAGCTTATTTTCAAGCTTAATATACGTATTTTGGAGCTTATGGACTCACGGCCCAATAAGTCTATTTAAGCCGTGGCTTAATGGGATGGCTTATTGCGGTCTGGATTATTTTCTTCTTATTAGTATAAGCTTATGTATGTAAATGAACCTTGATTTTAGACTTGGATCGTATTTTGTACTTATAAATATCTTAATGGACCCTTATTGGGCCTTAAAGCCCATATAGCGACATTTAGTCGTTATAAGAGTTTTGACGGACTTTTGAAAGTGAAAATGTATTTACGAAGTGATATTGAACGATATTTTGGAAAAAACGTTTTAGTAAACGTTAAAGATTGAGATTTTGAAATTTTGTCGAAAAGTGTCGAATTAATAAAAAGTGTTGAAATAAGGTTTGAAAACTTGGAAAGTTGTTTTAAATGAGCGTACGGTGTCATGTCAAAATTTCGTTAAAAAGTTTGATACTTTTAGTTATTTTCCTAAAAACATGATTTTTGAATTTTAAATAATAAAATATTATTTAATTATTTTATTTATTTAATAAATTCACTAAAAGACGAAAAATATAATTTTTCTCGAAACTTCTTAGATATGTTTATTATGAGTAAACGTTCCATTTTCAACTCTAATTATGGATTATTTTTACGGTGACTATGGTTACCGTAATGAACTTTACCGAGATATATTTTATAATTTTTAATTATAATTATTACGTATATTACTTATCTAATTCTCTCAAATAGTATAAGTAATTTTTTGTTGTATTTTTTTGTTTTATTTTATTGGAGGAATGGGGGATTGATATGATTGTTGGTGATATGTCGTCAATCATCACATATTAAATTGTTCAGAGTAATTGTACAACGCGTCTTAAAACTCTTATGCAGCAAACGTGAAGTTTGTTTTGGTAATGGATGATTTAAATTGGGCGACAGTAACTGAAGTAGGTAATGTTGCCGGGCGTCGTTGCATTTGCTTGTTTGTGGATGAGTTTTGGTTGCTAAAAGACTTGCTTGTGTGTGAGTTCTCGTAGCCCCATTTTTGTAAGTTTTCCGTTGGGGGGAAAAGAAAATGATACTCAAATGTGTTTTGAAATATTTTGAATTGAACTGTGCGAAATGTGGTTTTATTTTTGGGACAAGATATGTGCTTATGACTGCTATGTGAATATTATGTGTTGCATGATTGTTTAGATTGGATGAGTACGCCTACCTAGTATTTGTGTGATTATCAGAGCGGATGGGTACGCCTACCCTAGTTTGTGTGTGGTCCTACCCTAATTTAGTGCTCCAGCTGGTAGACCCTTTAGGTGCGTAAGTGACATATGGTGATTGACTAGCGGGGATGGTATATCAGGGATTATTTGCATATATTCACTGTCATATTGCACTATTGTCCACTGTTTGAAATATTGCATAACTTTTGTAAAACCTAAAATCTCACCAAAATGTGAAAATTACCAAAAATACCCCTAATGCAAGAAAATCCCCTAAAAAGCTTAAATAAAATTTCAATTATTTTTAGGGGAAAATTAGGAAAATACATAATTTGGCAATATGAATATTTTTGTAGGATCAATAAAATAATTATTATGTTATACAGGAAAAATAATTAAAAAATCTATGATATATATAATATTATATATATTAGTATATATATATATATTAAATTATTATTATTATTATATATATTTTATATATATATATCATATATGTATATATGTTTGTTTATATGCCGAATTATGTTATTAATCAAAATTATACATTATTATTAATATAAAATAATTAAAGATAAATACATAATAATTATGCAAATAATAAAATCTGATTTAATACTATTTGAAAGCCCATAGGACTCGGCCAAACTTGTTTATGTATATCTTTTTACATTTTCATTTGCTAAATCATTAAAAACAAAAACCAAAAACCTAAAAAAATCAAGTGGCGGCACCAAAGAATTTTCCAGGACTTGTGCGATTTTTCTAAGATCATTTGAAGGCTAAGGAGTGTGGGAAAAATAGTGGGAAGCTTGGGGAGTGCTGGATTCGATTTTTGGTATTGTTTGGGTTCAAAATCACATCCGGGTTCATAAAATCATAAAAATCACTATGGATCATCAAATGGTATTTTTAAAACTCTGTTATTCATATTATAAATTCGATCTATGCATAAGAAAAACGTCATACTCTTTATTTTGATTTTTATAAATGTGAAAAACATAGTTCAAAAACCCTATTTAGTAAATGAAAATGAAATCGGGCATTATAAAATAATTGTAAATTTATTTTATATTTTTTTCTGAGGTTGTTTCATACCTCATATAAACTCAGGATAAATAATTTCAATAATTATAATGATTCAAATAATTATTGAAGATTTATTTGTGTTTACCATTCGAAAATAAGGGAAAAAAGGAAAGAAAATGGTTAAAATGAATTAGGGTTAGGGTTTTGTTATTTTTTCCAGGTGTAATTAATGCCAATGATTGGGAAATAATTTGTTCGTTTGTGTGTGATTGGGGAAAATTTGATTAGGGTTTTGTTGAATTTAAATTGTTAGCCGAATTGTGTTATAAAGAGTATAAGCTTGTTGTGTTTTTTTCTGAACTTTGGGGGTTAATTTAAGCAAGTTATTATTATTTGTTATGATCTGAGTAATATAGTTGGGGGTAGAAATGTCATTTTGATATTATTTATTGTAAACCTTAGCTATTTATAGAAAACTGCCTATTTATAGAAACTGCTATTTTAGAAACATTGCTATTTATGGAAAATAACTTATATATAGAAACCTGCTACTATTTTGAAAGTCTTTTTTTAGAAAGTCTATTTTTGGATAAGTTTAATTCTGGAAAACTTATTAAATCACGGGAAAGTTATCATTTTTGGAAAGTTAATTAAGGAAAATCTATTTTTGGAAACATTACTATAATTAGAAGCTGCTATTTTTGGAAATGTACCCAAGTATAACAAGGAATACTAATCATGAAACATGCTAATCATGGAATATGTTAATCATGGAACGTACTAATCAAGGAATCATGTATTTATAGAAAGGTTACTTTAATAGAAATGTTTACTAAAAATAGAAAGTTTACAAAAAAATAGAAAAGTAACCTTAATTCATGAACAAGTAACTTATATATTGTCCTTTAACATGTAGGATCGCATTAAGCAGGAGTAGTTCCATCTTCTTATTCCATCTGCTTTCCATTATGCTGGAAATAAGGTACGGATATTCCGTAATATTCAGTAAGGACATTCTTTCTTTCCATGATTCATCCCCAGAACTGCTATGCTTCCCATTTTTTATGGTTCTTTTGACAGATCCCTTTACATTGTTATTTCATGACTTATTCTATTGCCCGAGCTTTATTTACGCTCCATGACCATGATTTCATGATTACCACTAGTATGGAGGTACCAATGACCGGGGACACATTGAGGCACCTTGTCACGACTCTTTCGCGTGAGAGATGATTTCACGCGAAGTCCCTTTTCATTGTATATTATTTTAGTGACTGAGACCTAAGATAGTTATGAACGAACTTCCATTGTTCGACTCATTATTTTGAGGCTAACAATGGTGATTGGTTGGTGTGTGCTCTACATCCCATCACATTGGAGCTTATCCCTCCACCCATATTATTATAAGATGTCACCCCTCTATTACATGTTGAGGCAGCCCCTCTATTATATGCATGTATTCACGACATTATTATTATGACATGTATGATTATATGAGCTCGTGGGCATTCCTTATTACTTATGTTTATAAATGATATATCATGACATCTTTGACTTCACGTTACCATGTTTTACATGTTATTTTCTATTCCTTCATGACGTATTCTCCAGGTTTCCTCATGACACTTATGATCTTTCCGCTGCTGTATACTTATTATCCAGGATTCATACTTATTACTTACATTGTTATTATATCCGTTCACTGAGCGTTATGCTCAGCCGTATTTCTTTCTCTTTCTTATACGGCAGGTACTTAGAGGGAGATTGGGCAAGAGTGAGTATGTGCTTAGGAAGTGACCCATTTAGCTTCCTTTCTTTTATCGCAGACATTTGGATGTGCTATACTATCTTGGACACATGTTTCGTCCTTTAGACTTCTTTTACGTTATTCATGTTGATCTCATAATCGGGAGCCGATGTTTGATTCTGGCTTTCCACCTTGTTCTATGTTATCATTTATGACTTTTTACCTTTATTATGCTTTGATATGACACCATGATTATGACGTTTCAGCCTACTCTCCGAAGCGGGTTTGGGTCGTTACAATTTCTTTTACTAAATTCCGCTGTGAACTTTAAATGTCAATGTTAGAAGATCGTTCAAGCTACATCAACATTTTAGAATCTGCTAAAGATACGAATATTGGTTTGGGGGGGAGCTGATTCAGAAACTTCGCCAAAAAGGAGTCTATGAAGAAAGCTTTTAAAGACATGCTGCATGAATTGGGAGGAAGTTAATCCAACTCATGCATACTACAATGGTTCCAGAACAAGTCAAGAAAAAGAAGATCCAAGCTGGAGTACAAGTTTCAAGACTAGAAGACAAAGACGTCATCTTCAGCATTGGAAGCGCCTCAGATGTCATTTTACATTGTTGTGTATGTACTTGTTAGGAACATTGTAAGTAATTCTGTATGCCCACATATTGGTGGAAGATTGTTAGCCTTAAAATATGTCAGCTAATATAGAATTACATTAGTATAAATAGGTAAGACTCACAGGGACCTAAAATGTCTAGTTATGATAGTTTAGAGAGTCAAGACCTATATATATCCCCTCCATACTTTCATAGAGGGGTGAGGATTCATTTTACTTGTAATAAGGTGTGTGTGTTTCTCTCTCTAGAATACACACATCTTCCCTTTCTCTCACTAAATAATATGGCTAAACATTTGTTCAATCCTCCTCGACCTCCGGATCATGTCTCTTGTTATGTGAATCTTTATGGGTAACACTCCAGGATCACACTCATCGTTTAGACGCGATGCTACCTACACTATTTGCGGATATTGATAGGGATGTGGGAGAGCTGTACACTAGAAAAGGAGTGGTTAGAGACGAGATCTTCTCACAGAGGTACATGTTTAGGAGTTTAGAGCATGAGTAGGAGAGGACTTCCATAACATTTGGAGCTTTGTAGAGGCCCGTATTGGAATTGGAGGCATGGGCAGGGCGTGTTGATACCCGGTTGGCAAATATTTCACGGGATAGGTATGATGACCATAGATTGATTTGTGACATGTTAGTACAGCAGGCTACTATGCAGCGTGAGCTTCAGGAGATGAGAGGTCGTGTTACTACTTTAGAGCAGGAGAGGGATCATAGAGAATAGTAGGATGTGTAGAGACTGGTTTGGATTTTGTATAACACTAAACTGAGTAGCATCAGTTAGTGTCGGATCTAAGTAGGTAGTCGATTTGTGATAGTTATGAACTAATTAGTATCAGTCAGTAGTTGGCTTTAGTTAAAGTTATAGTTATGTTAGTAGGAAGAAATTTTGTACATAAATTTTGAAAAAGTTAATGGATAGTAGTATTCTTATTTCATCTTGGATAGATAGATAGATAGATATGCCTAGTGCTTGTGAGAACGGTTACCATGCGTTATTTGTGAGATTGAAACATAATCGGGTTGCTCGACTTTACCGTTATGATAGGAGGATAAGTAGTTAAGCGGAACACCATAAGGTCACAAGAAGACTTGGTAAGATGTAGTGAATGAACTTGAAACCCTACCATTTCAGTTAGAATGGTGAAAATTAAGAGCCAGTATTATAACCTTCCTAGTAAGGTAGAACATAAGGTACTTAGCCAAGTAGGGTTTGTTTGGGAAAGAGAGTTTGATTAGACATTGTTAAGTGAGCCGTAGACTGTTTTGCTCGAGTAGAACATGAGATGTAATCTGTGAGGCATATACCCTGTTAGTATTGGTTGCATGGACTAGAACAACTAAGAAAATTTGGTATTGTCAAAAGTATTAGCGTTTTGATGCTATGTCGAGGTCCGGATCATACTCGGATGCCCGACTAAAACCATGTAACCTAGAGGTTAAGGAATGACTAGTAAACCGAGGGATAGTAGGAGAGACTATCAGAGTGAGTGGATAGAATCTAAGAGAATCATGAGAAAGTATAAGAACTGAATGATAGAACTAGGTCTTTACGGGAATCAAAAGAAACCTCGCTTGAAGAGATGAATTCGTTAGAGGGATAGTGTATTGAGTTGGGGAATGGAATTTCCCTGTGGACGATCGTGGTTGAGGATTCGAGTTGAATTTTGGGGGTGAAATTCCTTTAAAGGGGTTAGACTGTGATAACCGGTAACTCTTCTTGGGTTAAGTATTACAAAATATTATGATTATATATCGGAGTCTTTTGATTTTGTCGGTTTTCTTGGAGAAAGCTGAAAAGTTGACTTCGGTTGACCTGTTTTGGGTAAAAACAGTTACGGTTTAACCGGCTTTTGGGAGAGTCATAGGTATCGTAAGAGAATCACTTTTGATTCGTCTTTCCATTTTGGAATGGTTATGTGGTCTTTCGGTGCTTTCCGGGAAGTTATCCCACGTTTAGCAGAAATCGTCATGCAGCGCGTACCGGCATGGCAGTAAATTTGAAAATGTGTTTATGAGCTTTGGGTGAATTAAAATAAACTTATCTAATGAAATATTTTATAAGTTGGTGAAACGTTTGATAAAACGTGAATCGTTGAGGTGTGAATTGAAAATTATCAGAAAACGAGCGTTTTACTAAAATTTGGTAAAAGACTGTAACGGTCGTTAAAGTAAAAACTTTGGGCAATTCAAAAGTGTCAAGTTGATTTTTGAATGTTGAAACACTTTTAAAAGTGTCTGTGAGCTGACGTCTTGATGGGGATCTAATCATTTCAACTTCAGGATTAGGCTGTATTATTGGTCTGACAATGGTGATTGGAATTGGCTGAGTGACCTAAGGCTCTTGCACATGCTCCATTTCAACATCTTCAACTTTAGGCTCCTTTTCAACATGTTCAGTCTCAGCTTCTTTTATTATTTATTCACTTGATAGTTGCTCCCCCTTAGTGTAAGAGAAAGGGTTTTGCCACACAACCAGATGTAAATTCTTATGATAACTGGTGATTTTTCCTAGGTCATAGTATTTTAAAATTCTATGACTGTATATCTACATATTACAATTTCATTAAATTTCTATAGCAAAACCCATAAGTTGACTTTTGTTGACTTCTTTTACGTAAAAAAGTTATGGTATAACCGACTGCTAAACAACAAATTTCTATAATGATGAATCATTTTTGATTCAAATTTCTATATTCTAAACGTCTACGATCACATCTAATCACTTACCAAAAAATCTTTCTGCACACAGCGAAAAACGTCATCAACGCGTACCAGCACGGCAATAAATTAATTTACGTCTAAATATCTTGGATCATTTTAATGAACTTATTTTAATAAGTTATTTAATATTTCTCGATAACAATTTCATAAAACGCGAATTTATGGGTTACGCTTAGAGCTAACGGAAAGCGGAAAACTACACAAGAAATAAATCAAGTCCGATACACTAAAGAGACACAATAACTCTAATATCAATTTCTTATAACATTTTAAGATGTCTAAACGTATTTTGTAACATACGTTTAATTTCGAGAACTTACGGGTCATGATAATTTACAAACTAGACACGATACAAAGTCCCGACACAAGACAAAAAAATATAGGATTCCATCCCTTCCCCTTGGTACACAACGGACCCCATATGGGGGACACATCTCCAAGAATATTTGAGCACAATGTACTGTGATAACCGGTAACTCTTCATGGGTTAAGTAATACAAAATATTATGATTATATATCGGAGTCTTTTGATTTTGTCGGTTTTCTTGGAGAAAGCTGAAAAGTTGACTTCGGTTGACCTATTTTGCGTAAAAACAGTTACGGTTTAACCGGGTTCTGGGAGAGTCATAGGTATCGTAAAAGAATCACTTTTGATTGGTCTTTCCGTTTTAGAATGGTTATGTGGTCTTTCGGTGCTTTCCGGGAAGTTATCTCGCGTTTAGTATAAATCGTCACGCAGCGTGTACCAGCACGACAGTAAATTTGAAAATGTGTTTATGAGCTTTAGGTGGATTGAAATAAACTTACTTAATGAAATATTTTATAAGTTGGTGAAACGTTGGATAAAACGTGAATCGTTGAGGTGTGAATTAAAAGTTATCAGAAAACGGGCGTTTTCGTGAAATTCGGTAAAAGACTATCACGGTCGTTAAAGTGAAAACTTTGGGCAAGTCAAAAGTGTCAAGTTGAATTTTGAATGTTGGAACACTTTTAAAAATGATAGTAAAGGTTCGGTTGAGTTTAAGCGAAAATTCATGTTTTTAGTCCTGACGCGACCGGTAACGTTCTAAATAAATTTTTAGGGGATTTAAATTAGAAAAGGGCATCAAGTAAATACTCTAGATTATCAGAAAAATGTTTTTAAATGCAATAAAAATACTAACTAATCCCGGGTAACATTTTAATTTAGTGAGAATCAAGTTTTTAGATAACCCGATACATAAACAAGACACCCCGAGCCCCAAGGATACTTTGGCCCGGTATAGGACAAACAAGGGAACACCATGGCAAGTTTTTAGCTACACCATGTCCTATTGTAGTACATAAGGTTTTGGCACCACTAGAAACACACACTTTGCATGTTTTTCCAAATCAAAAAAATTGTATCTCTCTTTCTTTCTCTCTAAATCGGATGAACACACACAAGGACCAAGAAACATAAATTTTTGAAGATTTATGAAGAACACGGGGCTAATATTTAGTATTTGATAGTTTTGGGTTGTAGAAAAACGAATTAGGTTTCTGAAGACTAATCTAATAACATACTAGATGAGAAGGAACGAGATTGTTTTAGTGAGAGAGAGGGTTGGATGAACACTTAGAGAGAAAAAGTAAACATATAAGAGAACTTGTATTAATGTGTGAAAAATGAACAACCAACCACCTTTCCAAGACATGGAGAGTTGTTTATATACTTACAATGGATCGTGAGCTTGGGCTTACATGGGTTTATCCATGGGCCTTTAGCTAACTAACTATGTAAGTTTCCAAAAATTACTTAACGAGCTAACGACTGTTATCTATGGAAGTGTCCGACACTTTCATGTTCCTAACAATCTCCCCCTAAGGGATGTCACTTCATTTTACAAAATTTAAACCTAGCATACTATGCTTTATCTTAAGTCTTGAGATCATTTAACTTTAATCATTAACTTGTGATTTGATGTAGTGATCATTGACTTTAGGCTTGAGCTTGTTCCTTTATCTTAACTTGAATGTGAAAATGTGATCTTGTGAACCTTGAGATCATCAACCAAGCATAATCTCGTTTCTCCATCTTGTAAACTTTGCTATCTTGTGAACTTGTGACTTCTGGACCGACATGCTCATACCTTTCTTGATTTGTTGACTTGAAAAGCTTTATTGCAGCATCTTTCTTGAAATTCTTTAACTTTAACACTTTGTCACTTTAAGAAAGACATTTGGTATTAGAGTAGCGGAAGTATTGAAACATGTACTTGAGCTTTCATGATGTCTTTATGTTTGTTGGTCGGGTATGAGCACGTGGCTATGAATCGTGACTCGTCGGGAATCAGCTGCACCAATCGTCGGGAGTACCTGCAGGTTTAGGTAAGTAATAATCAACAGATATGGACGAGAGTGTCTTTATTACTTCGTCGAATACGGTTGCAATAACCACGATTCCCTATTGATCAGTATAAATACTGCATGTGATCAGGTATAATTCCGAAGAATCTCCTTGATAGGGTTTCACAGCTGCACTAGCCGTTCTCATTACCGGAGCGTCTCAAAGCAGACAACACGATATGAGTGAACCAGCAAGACGAAGTCTCACCGATTGAATAGAAAAATCAATTTGAAAATCAATTGATGTATCACTTGCTAATGTGTTTTTGTGACACATCGAGAGTGTTAATCCAAAATTCATTAGCAACCGTTGATCCATTTCCTGGAACAAGTTTGATTCTTATAGAATCGCACCATCGTTTATTTCTAGTTGTCACAAGTTTGATTCATATAGAATCGCACAAGTTACCTACCATTAGCTCGTTTAATGTTGGCTCAAGCAGGATTTCCATCTTTACTGTGAGTAATATTACTCGGATGTTCTGGCAAAATCACAAGGATAATGCGTAGGACTCTTAATATATATCTTGTTATTCACATTGTGTGACTTAGCAAGTGCGTAGGACTCTTAATATATATCTTGTTATTCACATTGTGTGACTTAGCAAGCTTAATTTTGACAAGTGTCCTAAAGAGATTTATGGATGATCTCTTTTAGCTCTAAACTCAATAGTGCACTTTTGTTTTAGTGATCGAAGGCTGGAGCAGACTGCCACCTTTTCAATATTAACTAACTCGGAGTGAGAAAGTTGATAGAAATGCGTGTAATCTCTGTGAGAAATGAAACAAGAGTCTTTTGAGAGACCTTGAGTGGCTAGGGAGGGTTGTGCATAGCGTCACTGGGTCCATGACTGTCTTTAATATTAGACAACAACTTAGTGTTTCTAACAGTTTATGTATTGACCCGGTTTTTGCCTAAGTGTATAGAGGGCTTCTTTCTTTACACCCTTTATCCTTACATTTCTTTTTCAATCTTCAACCCCTTTAATACTTACCGAGACTTCATAACTAACACCTTGTTGGGTTTGTTCCAGTGTTAGCTTCATCTCAGTCGGCATTATTCCAGATTCTCACTTTTTCTCCTTTTGTATCATACCTAAAGACTTCTATGCTAACTAGTGGATATCCCTGGGTAGATCCCTCCGATTCTGGCTGGATCATGGGATTTGAATACCTATGCCTAACCACCTTATAACTTCATAAATTTAAGTACATGGTCGGTCTTTTGGGTATTCCATCACAATCAAGGCCAAAATCTTTGAAATGTTCAATCAAAGCGTTTGATATAAATATCAAAAGATTTACACTTTGAGAGTTTTTCATCATCACTAAGCTCCCCCTTAACATGTGCATCGTAATCGTAGTACATGCTTTGAAATGTTCAATCAAAGCGTTTGATATAAATATCAAAAGATTTACACTTTGAGAGTTTTTCATCATCACTAAGCTCCCCCTTAACATGTGCATCGTAATCGTAGTACATGCTTTGAAATGTTCAATCAAAGCGTTTGATATAAATATCAAAAGATTTACACTTTGAGAGTTTTTCATCATCACTAAGCTCCCCCTTAACATGTGCATCGTAATCGTAGTACATGCTAAGTGTGGAGTGCATTGAGTTCATTTTATATGATCACATTTTAGTACAAATTAGATTTAGTTTAATCACATTCTCTCCCCTTATCTAAAATGTTAATCCGTTGATATTTTTGATATCAATTGATTAAATGTTCGGGGACAAAATGTTACATAATCAATATTAGAAACATTTTAATGCTCCTCCTTAATTTGTGAGGGTATATAAGATATTGCTGAGTACAATAATTTGAAAAAAATTGAATTTACTAATAAATTCTTGAAAATTTTGTACTCGAGCACATCTTAATATCACCATAAAGTCTACACTACATATATACAAATTTCACAAGTTATTTATTACGTACAAGGTTTGACATGTTATGATGAGGACATCATATGATAAATCATATGGTCCTTTGCAACAGTCGAAAGTCTCCCTCGTACGGTCTCCCACCAACAAATTTCTCTAAGCTTCGCATAATTCTCCTGGTCTTTAGCTGTTTATCAATTGCCTGGATCATAGCTCCTGTTTTATTTCTATCACTTTGTCTCCAGATAGTATGTGGTAGATACTTCATCCAAATTCTCTTTAGACGATCATCAAGAGCAGTCTGAATATCATTGAGTGTACCGTCACTAAACTTATGTAGTTCATCAATAAACATCAATCTGTTCTTCTTGTCTTTGTTCTAGTAAATGAAACCTCTGGGATTGGAGTATGCTGTATAAACTTCCCTTCATTTAAGATCTGATCTGTACATATCCGAGTTTGTGAGGTTGAGCTTCTTTTGGTAACTTTCGACACCTAATTGAAGATCTTCCACACGCCTTTGGATGGCAATGCTTCTTGTAAACATTCTCAAGGAGACATTAAAAGCTAGGCGTTCTTCAATAGTGAGATTTGTTAACTTGCCTTGAACAAGAAGAAGCAGCATGTTTTCGATGTCTTAGATGCGAAGCCTGTTGAAATCGCCTTTTTTGAATTTATACAGCTTGTCATCATCTCTACGAACAGTGATCAAATCCAGATGCTTGTAATTATGCCATTCGACAATTTAAAGCTTTGTGATAGTAATGATTCTGCGTTTGGAGTAGACATCACGAGAAGATTCCCTGTTAGCAGCAAATCCATAGAATTGTTGTTGTTTTTGGCCCTAATGTGAGATTCCCCAAAGTGCATGTTTGTCGTATCTAACCGGCACTTGACTCCACATTCTGTTAGGGACCAAATCTTCAATCCATTTGATGTGCCCGTAATCTGCAGCCTTGGTCTTTGTCACTGAAGTTGTATATGTTCGGCTTGAGACACCACCACTTAGATACGCAAGGTCATTGTTGATGAAGTGATCAAAAGGAATGACTTGACGACCTCGAGAATTTGGTATCAATGGTAATGGCTTGCGCAGATCATGTGGATATTGCTGACCTTCAGGGTTGTTCCAGTCAAATTGATCAATGGTTGCCTTGTAGACTTCTTCAAAGAAATATTCTAGCTCCACCAGACTCTTGCATGACCCTTTCATCAGTTCGAATGTTGGACCAGCTAATAACTCTGAAGTTAGAGTATCAACTTTAAGCCTATTCATTATGAATGCTGAGAAGTCTAGAGGAGGGTCCATTAGCTCATTAAATGACTCACACAGATATTCCATCTGGGCCAAAGAGATTAGCCAAAGTTGAACAGGTCCATGAGCATCAGGCAAAGTCTTATTCCAATCACGATCAGGAGTAGGAGGTTTTGCTGGTTTCTGAAACCAATTAGGAAGCTGAGAGGTCTCTTCATTAGGTTGATCTTCAGTAACTCCTGTTTCGAACTCTTGATGTGCAGGTTCTTCCAAATCTTTAGGAGTGTGCATTGGTTCTTCTGCTTGAGCAGTCTCGCCAGCAGACTTGTGATGAGATTTGGACCCTTCATTTGACTTGCCAGTTGTCTTGGAGGTCTTTTCCTTTGGTGCACTGGTTGATTCTAGTTCTTTTGCAACTCTTCTTCTCTTGGACCCTCGATTTGATCCAGCGAAGGGTTCTTCGTCTTTATCCTCACCATCTCGACATGTTTTAAACAAGACAGTATCTCCAAACGTGTCAAGTATGAGTTTGTCACTTTTATAGGCGTCAACCAATGCTTTGTAAAGATTCTTTTGTTCATCAGATCTGCGGATTGACTTATTACTTTCCATCTTATCTATGAGAATCTTCTTCAGCTCAAGTTTAGAAAGGTTGGCGGCTACAGCATGTGATGTCTTAGATTCATTGGATGAACGAGTTAGAACCTCTACTTCGAGTTGTTCATTTACAGTCTTCTTAATTTTCAGCAAAATCTAGGAGACTTGTGCTTTAACTTGTTCTTTGACTTGATCCTTGATTATTTTCTTAGTGTTGTCATCAAGTTTATTGATGAAGTCTGCATTTTCAGCTTGAGCTTTATCTCTAAGTCTGTCGGACTGTAACTGAACAACTGTTTTGACGGCTTCATGCATCTTGTTGGCAAGGTACGCGTCAACAATGCCTGGAATTAAAGAAACTACTGCAGCAAATTGCTTCGTTTGCTTGAATTCCAAGAAGTCGGTTTCCAAAGTTTTTAGTCTATGGTCAAACCCGAATAAGGAACCAAAGTTAGGAAGATCTTGTAGGGAGGAACTTGGAACAGTTGTTGGTGTGGGAATTGGTGTTTGTTGCAGATGTGTAATGAGAGGAATGGTTGGTGGAGGAAGTGTTGTTGCAGACAAAAGTGGTGTTTTAGCAATAGTAGTAACCAGAACATCCACCAAAGAAGTTGACTCAGTGTTAAGATTAAATATAGAGTCAATACTTGTATCTGGACTAGGGTTGAGCATGTTAGAAATGAAGCCAAATGACACAGAAGAAATTTGTTGTCGACCTTCAAGATTGACCGAGGTTATTATCACATGAGTGTCTTCTATTTCTTGAGTGGGTTGAATGATAGTGCGTGGAGCATCTGTCATTTTAGTATCTCTTCCCTCTATATTGACGTTTACGTCCCTGTATAATTCATTCGCTTCGTCCTCTTTGTTTGTATCTTCTTCATCTAGTTCTTCTCCCTCAACATTCGCACTACGAGTGACTTCATAACTTTCTTCATCATTAGTGGATTCATAATGAGAAGGTGTTTGAACCCTCAGATCTGAACCCTCTTTTTATTATCCTCTTCATCATGAGTAGAAAACTTGGGATGAACAAAGTCATCACCATCATTGTCTGAATCAGTCTACTCATTATCATCATCTGGACCTTCATGATCTTGTCCATCATCATCATCATCATTGTCATCATTTTCATTATCAGTATTGTCATCATTTTGATCATCATCATCGTTGTCATCATCGTCTTGATTATCACCATCGTCATCATCATCACCACTCATTGCTACTTCATTATTATCACCAGTTCCTTCATCTACACCTAACCCACTGGCGTGAGAGCTATGAGTTTCTATTAGACTTCTTTTTGTGGCTAGCTTCATTTGTTCAGCTTCTGTTAAAGCAACCTCATATAGCACTGTTAGACCTTTAGCTTTAGACGTCTTTGCAGGTTGCTTCTTCTTTGCAGTTTTAGCCGCCTTTGCAAAAGTCTTGAGTATTTTGCCTTTAGCAGTTGGAGGAGTCTTTGACTTGTCAGATCCAACTTACTTCTTCTTGACACTTGCTTTTGTTTTTGGTGGTTCAGCTCCTGAAGCAATGGCATAGTATTCTTTGTAGGATTTGGAATCTTTGATGGCTTCATTCGTCAATTCATCAGGCAAAATGGCACCATACAGTTGTGTGTCCTCATGCCTAGAGACAATCTTTATCATGGTGAACATGTAGTCATCCCTGGAAAACTGCCAATTTACCTTGTTCCTTCTTGGAATAGATTGATCCTTAGTCATAAAGAAGTTGATGATGACTTTGGTGAAGCGAGGGTAGTACATCTCATTACTCCTCTTGACATTCTTGTTCTCTACTTGATAAACAAAGTCCTCCCACAGAAGGTAGGCATAGTCTACATTCTTCTTATGGTACATACCCCAAAGGATTTGAACTTGAGATAGTCGAAGACTGTCATAACCAGTACTTTTACCACTCAAACACTTGTTGATAACCGCAGCAAATGATCTTCAGGGTTGATGCAGCTTTTTGACATTGACATCGGTGATCACTTTTATCTCTCCATTGTGACCGAGATCTTTGAGAAATGTGAGAATTGCCTCTTGAAAGGGTAGTTCCTCGAATTGCTGATTAGGGAGTTTGGGCATATTTGAAGCATTTCTCTGAAGTACTCAAGATTCACAATATGTTTCTTATTGTTCATCTTGAAACGAATCGAGTGATGATGAACTGTAGCAGTGGCCCCAAACTCTTGCATGTATATTTCTGGAACATCCGCAATGATCTGGAATGCCTTGTAAAAGGGAGTGAGTTTCAAACATCATAAACCACTTGTAGAGTTGCTTCTTTGGAGTTGAGGTCTGAGCTTAGTCGAAGATTACTTTTGCCAATCTTGAGTCGGTTGGCGGGAGCGACTAAAGCGTCATCCAATGCAATTTGTTGATCTCTTGAGATGTCCATGGTTCTATTTAAGAAAGAATCAATATAGTTTTTATATAACCAAGCTTATATATAACTATAAGGTGGTTAGGTTAGGTATAAGTCCTACGATCCAACCAGAACCGGAGGGATCTACCCAAGGATACTCCATAGTTAGAAATAGCAGTCCTTAGGTATGATTGGAGAAGAATGTGTATAAGGGAAAAATGCAGACTAAGATTGAGCTAACACTGGAACAATCACAACAAGGTGTTAGTAATGACGTCTTGGTAAGCATTGAAGGGGTTGAAGAATAAAAAAGAAATGTATGGATAAAGGGTGAAAAGAAAGAAGCCCTCCTTACACCTTAGGCAGAAACCGGGTCAATACATAATCTATCAAAATCACAAAGATGATTGTTGATATTGAAGACGACATCATGGACCCAGTGATGCAATGCACAACCCTTCCCAGCCATTCGGGTTTCTCTCAAAAGAAACTTGTCTCATTTGTCACGGAGATACACACGTTATCTATTGACATCTCACTCCGAGATTGTTGATATGTCATTACGTATCTCTAAAGCTCATGATACTGAAGCTATACATAATATGAATACAATATAAAATATTGCCTACATGCCCATATATGAAGTTCAAAACCCGAAAATCTCAAATCGACATGCAAATAAACGTTCTTACCCGTGTTGAGCTAGTCACCCGAACGGGAGGAGGCCAATCCCAAATAGACTATTTACATCACACGTGCTTCCGAATCTAGAAATTAACATTCATTATACCGGGCAATATTGGGTATCAAAGCTACATAGGTCAAAGACGTAATCATTATAAAAAAATGTCCACATGATATTGCGTTCAATTATAAAATAAAGCATGTTTCTCACCCCAAAACTTGTAAATCAATATAATTGTAAAAACGTGGGGTTATGAACCCACCTCGAGTTAATGATAATCCGAATATAACAGAAAATGCGTCACGGTAAGGACCGAATGCTACCTAATTAAATATAGGCCGTATAAGTACTAAGCACATTGATTAACTAATATCGTATATAATTCTATATAGCTACATCACCATCTAATTGTGTTTATGAAATCATATTTAAATCGCATTTGTTAAACAAATACCACGTGTTCGTAATCGTATAATCGAATAAATAATTTAATTGTCCTTGTAAAATAATATTTATAAAGTTTAAGATATGTATAAATATTATATAAATGATTCTAAAATATTTCGCCAAAAATTTATTTTAAAAACGAACCAACACTATTCATGTCAGGAAAAGTGTCTAGTTTACAAACTTTATATCCGAAAATTATGAAAATCGGCAGGTTTATGTAAATGTCAGTCCGAACAACTTTGTAGTTTTACACTTCGGCTCAATCGAACCCGAAGGTCCTCAAAACGCAGTTTCAGTAGCTGCTGAAGCATTTACGGGGTTTCAGCTTTTATAAATAATGTTCGATAACTTTGAAACGTCGTATCTTACTCGTTTTAGTTCCGTTTTTAGTGATTCTTTCGAGCATGTTCTCGTAATTAAAAGTTTTATTTATTTATGATGTTTTCCAAAAATAAATGTTCCCGATGAACAGTAACTTTTTATAAAATTATTTTTATAAAAGTATTAATTATCGTAAACGTGTAATCGTCGTATCTCCTTCGTTATAAATCGGTTTTTCGAGTTTCATACTTTTTTGGAATCGTCATGAGACGTACTATTTTTATAAAATATAAAATATATATTTTTTATTTCGAATTTTCAACACCCCTTTTTGTATATTTATATATATAACTTGTTTTATATAATTTTCAACTTAATAAAATACCACAAGTCCTTCACAACCATTTATATCATATGACTCATATATTATAAAGTCATCTAGTCCATTTTTGTCCATAGTGTCCAATAAATTGTCCAACATATTTATTTTAACTTTATAAACATAACAATTAAATAAATATTCATAACTTAACTTAAAATTTATATAAAAATTATCCATTGCTTGTAAATTCTTGTTTAAAACATATAAGCATATTTTAAACATTTGTGTAGGATTTATCATGTATATATTTTATAACTTCATAAAATATACCTAGGTGGTGATTTAACTATATACAATTATATAAAACATGAAAATAAATAATATGATAAGTTAGGGTTCTTAGGAGACCTTAATGAAGATGAGTAAAGATGGTAAGCAAACAAGACCCAAGTATTATTCAAGAAATACTTTCACAAAACCCTTTTTCCTTTCCTTTGTAAAAACCCTTTTTAAATGCCAAACCAAGCTTCTAAATCTTCTTGTAATACCTTCAATATCAACCTAGACTACTTGTGTGCTTGTTAGAAAGAAAAATACGAATTGTTTCTTGTGGTTTAATGTGGGATGTGTGTATGGAAGGAAGAAACAAAGAAATTGTGTTAAGTTTCTAGTGAATGTATCAAATGAGACTAACTTCTTGGTCAAAAACACTATTGGAGCTTTGAATACCATTTCAAGAAAACATGGAAAGATGTTGGTCAAAAATTTTCAAGTATCTAGTTGCTAGTTGTGCACTTTGGTCTTGTGTGTGCCAAAATTCATTAAATAAAATGGGACACTAGATGATTTTTGATATATTAGATATTATCTTGTATTTACTTGAAGTTTAAATGTATAAGTTTAATATAAAGATGTATTCTTGTAAAGTGTAAACTTTAGTTGGTTACTTTTAATGTAAATTTGACTAACTTGATAATATGAGTAAAGTTTTTATAAAACTTTGATTATTGGAAATAATAATGGGTATTTGTTGAAGCGTAGATAATTTTTGGTGGTTCCGGGTATGCCTAAATGTATTTAATTGCGAAACGTAAACGTTTTACGTAACCAATAAAAATAAAATATAAAAGTTGATTATTACTTTCGTAAAATAATATATTGCTTGCTTGACGAAAAATTTAATTCGTTTGGTGTCCATTTACGTTGAATGATAACTTTTAGCTTACGCAATTTAACGAAATGACGCGAAATAAAAGCGAACGCGTAAAAGTCCAAAATAAATAGTTGAATTGTCAAAGTCGTAAAAGATGTGAAAATGTGGGTTGTCACATGAGAATTTTCCGTAAGCATTAGGACCTTGAAGACATTTAACACTTGTAAAGATCTATTCCTTTGAATGGCAACTTAGATAGACTTATATGCTTAAGGGATTAAGGCAACTTCTTTGAAAATTTAGGAATTGTGGTCTTTCTAACTAGTAGAGAATGTAGATAACCTAAGTCGTATTTTAGTTAACCTTAATAATACCTTGCTTTTAAGCCTATTTTAACTTAATTAGATAGCATAATTAACTAATTTTAATTAGCCTGCTAAGTTAAGTTTTAATTTGCTTTCAACTTGTAATTTTGATCTTAGTGTTTTTGGTCAAAATTATTTGATTCGGTTCTTAAAGTTTCACTTGATCAGTTCCTTAATGAGAAACAGCTAGATCGGGTTCTATTAAATAAATCTACTAGATCGGGGTACCTTGATGGTGAAACTAGATGGTTCCTTATAAGAACGATGACTAGATTATGGTCTTTAATTGAATGACTAGATCGGGTTCATAAATAAAAAAGGATCTAGATCGGTTCCTAAAGGCTTTGATTAGAATCAGTTCTAAAGAGTCTTGACTAGATATCGTTCCTAAAGAACATTAGCTAGATTGGGTCACAAAGGATTATTTGACTAGTTTGGTCTAAAGGTCTTGGACTAGATCGTTTCCTCAAAGAACATAACTAGATCGGTCTCAAAGGATTTGAATTAGATAATTCTCAAAGGTGTCTTGACTAGATCGGTTCCAAGTAAGAACATAGCTTAGATCGGTGGTCCTTAATAAATCTACTAGGATTGGTCCTTAACCATATGACAAAGATCGGTTCCTTCAGGAACTAAGACTATTTCGGGTCTTTTTCCATAAAAGATTACAAACATGATTTCTTTTCGAACGAGTTAAGTATTTGTATCATTTTTAATTGTTGAAGCAACATTTATAAGTACTTTGAACATAGACTTACTACACTAACAACAACGAAAAGGTATACTTGATTAAATTGAGCAAGAACACAAACTATGTTTCAAGATTATATACATCTATGCATGATAAGACATTCTAATACATTCAAGATATCATAAACTACATTCCCAATACATAACCCATTAACAATAAACATTGAAACCCAAAAACCTAAATATTCGTACAAACAATTGAACATAACTGATTCATATGTCAAGCCCATATAAAACTGCTTTAAACAATACTTCTACACATGGTGCCATCAAAACCCCTCAATCAATTGAAGATTTGATACTTTTGAATTAGGAAACCATAATTTGAAAATTAGGGTTCTTCGAGTTAAAAAATGGATGAATCAAAATTCTTCTAGGATTGAGATGTATAGGAGGTGTAGAACGAGTTTGTAGTTATACTTTAGGTGTGAAAACAAAGTTGAAATGATGAACAAGTAGGACGATCATTCGAATGATAGAGGGAGGGAAAATGTGTAAACTGTGTGAGTTTGTGTACAGGGAACGGGTTGGGGTGGGTAGGGTTTGGGGTAATTTTTTTTACATATTTAACCACTATAGTTTTATACATTTTTCATTTTGCTTACTTAAGTCTTAGAAGGCATATACAAGTTAAACAAATAGCACAAAGAGTCCCTAATGTTTATACTATCATACCTATAGACTTATTTTTTTTTTGCAAAATACTCCCTAAAGGCTTAAACACATAACATATAAGGCACATGAAAGCTAAGCTCAATTATCTTTCCTTAACAAAATGATATTTCGTTAATGTTCAAAACCTTTTTCCATTGAAACTCATTATTATTATAAAGATGATATTTGACATTTTCTCCCCCTCAAACAATGATCTGTTTTCTATTTAAAGAGTTGTAGTCGTTGTTTGAGAAGTCGAATGTCTTTGAAAAAGCATTTTCTGATGTAGCAATGGTATATCTTAGAAAAACGAACACCAAAATAAGATTTCTCTTATTTTCACACATAAGCACACTGACACGTACACTTATGGAAATATAGGAAGCACGGGTTGTGTTGCAAAGTAAACACAAGCCTTCGCATGGTCATAAAGTAGACCATGCCCGAGAATAAATTCATGTTATGAGGTCAAGTTTTCTTTTTGAAATACTTGCCCTTAAGATAATGACCGGGTTGCTATATGAAATAATAGCAAGCCATTTGGCATGTTTTAAAAATATTTGGAACTTCTACTCTAACATCATTTACAGCCTCGTATTATTATTGAATGACATTTCTAAGACCGTAAATTTATCGATTTTTAGAAGACATGCCATTATTACCTCTTTTTATATTTTTCTCATTTTTTAATTTTTTTCTTTGGTTTTATATATTTTATATTTTTGTATTTTGTTTTTATCAAAATTTTCTGAAAATGAAAAAATCTTTTTGGTTTTTTTGATTTTTAATATATACATATTATACAGGATATCAGAATAGGTACCACCACTATTCTTCAGCTTCATCTGCCAACTGTTTCAGTGTCTCAGGCGTAAAACTTTGCATTCCTAGCTTGTTGATAAGAAACTCAATTCTTCCTCTGCATAGGGATTTAGTGAAGATGTCCGCTAGCTGATACTCCGTGTGACAATTAAAGCTCTTACTGCTGATTCTCCACTTGCTCTTGATGAAGTGGAATTCTGATGTCAATATGCTTTGATCGAGAATGTTGGGAAATTAATTTTTTTTTTTTTTTTTTTGTATTATTTCTTTTTGTTTTTTTATGTTCAAAAATTTGGGGGGGAAATTATATTTTTTCTGTTTTCTTGTATTTTATATTGTTTACAGCATAAGGGAATAGCGCTTTTGTTATACAGTACATTGGAATTTTATTGATTCTAAGGCATAGTCGGTAGCTGTGATCTCATCCAAGATTTGAAGCACAACAGCCAGACATGGCAATATATTCAATTTCGTCTGGATATCGAGCGCTTTTTGCTTTTTTGATGACCAACTAACAAGTTTGTCTCCTAATAATTGCATACATCGAGAAGTACTTCGTCTAGTATCTTGGCAACCCACGTGATCAGCGTCTGCATAAGCTGTTAGAGCAATAGCAGAATCCTTTAAATACCAGAGTCCCCGATTTATGGTTCCTCGTAGGTATTTAAAGATCCTTTTTATAGCATGGAGGTGATTTTCGGTAGGCTTTGCATGATACCAGGCACACATGCATACAACAAATGTTAGGTCTGGTCTACTGGCTATAAGATACATAAGGGTGCCAATCATTCCATGATAGTGTGTAGGATCTACGACTTTACCTTATGTATCTTCATCCAGTTTGCTTTTCTCCACAATGGGAGTATCCACGGGGTCACTAGATTCCATACCATATTTCTTCAATGATTCTAGAGCATATTTAGACTGGTTTAAAAAGACGCATCTGGGACTTTGTAAAATCTATAGTCCTAGAAAAAATGATATTTTGTCCATCATCGACATCTTAAACTTTGAACACATTATTTTTGAAAATTGGTCACATAATTCAGGTGTAGTAGACGCAAAGATTATATCATCAACATAGATTTGTACCAGGAGAATATCTTTGGCTTGTCTTCTTATGAACAATGTGGGATCCACGGTTTATTTAGAGAATTCTTAAGAGAGTAGAAACTTCGACAATAGATCGTACCACACGCGTGGAGCTTATTTCAACCCATAAAGAGCCTTCTTAAGCTTGTACATATGATTCAGATTGTCTTGATCCACAAACCCGTCCGGTTGACTGACATAAACTTCTTCATGCAGAATGCCGTCTTAACATCCATTTGATATACGATCATATTCATGTGAGCAACATATGCGAGGAAAATTCGAATAGCATCAAGTCTAGTCACTGGAGCAAAGGATTCCTCAAAATCAATTCCCTCTTCTTGACGGTAACCACGAGCAACCAAACGAGCCTTGTTATTAAGAATTCCTCCCATTTTATCAAGTTTTACCTTATAAATACATTTTAAAGTAATGACCATCACTTTATCTGGACGTGGAACAAGTTCCCAGACTTCAAGACGTTCAAATTCATGTAGCTCCTCTTGCATTGCTTCAATCCAACATGCTTGAGTTAATGCGTCTTTATAGTTCTTTGGTTCAACTGATGTAAGAAAGGATCGTAGTAACAAAATAAAGCTTGTTCATGGAGTTGGAGTCTTGTAGAAACAAGACTTTCGAGTTCACCGATGATGTTTTCTAAAGGATGATCCTTGGTCCATTTGGTAACGTGTTCTGAGTTAGGAGTAGCAGTATGCACAAAGCTCAGTTTGTTTAGAACTTTATATCTAGGATAAACAATAACAATGATAACAATTATGTAGCGGAATATAATGAAGACAATTGTTATTGAACAAGGTTTTTCATTCATACGTTTCACTCCAAGCCCCAATTCTAGACGATCAACTCTATAACAGTTACAATTTAACAGGGATCAAAGATCCTTGGGGCTACACCATATGCTAGCATCTACATCTTCCTGTGGGACGTGTAAACCCACACATACACCTTTTACACCTTTGGTGCACGCATACACTTTTCTGGCACACCTAAAACTATATCTAGGGATCTCTTTATATATTAGAGTTCATCTAGATTTACAAGGGAAAACATAATTGTATAAGGAAGCTAAATCTTTTAATTCTTTAATAAACTTCATCTTTATCTTCAAGAATTATATCTTTTGGAATCTTTTATCTTTTGTAGAATATCCTCCACCAGCTATCTTTTATAGAATATCCCCCACCAGCTTGTAGAATTCCATAATGCTAGATTCAGTCCTTATGTTTCATTCTTGTTTTGTCTTATCAACTCAAATATAATTCCCAACAGCCTATCTTCCTGTTATATCCTTTAAGAAGTTCCCGAGTGATTAACAAATTGTCTTGAATAAGTCTTCTAGGAACAAATGCACTTTGGTTTATATTCACTAGCTTTTCCAAACACCCTTG